>OY748307.1:6044162-6244636 GCA_963556515.1 Nudaria mundana
CGCAGTTCCTTGGTGCTCCCTTTGGCATTTACAGTGCAACTCCGTGTGTGTGGTGCAATATAAACACCATAAATATCGAAACGCCATAGAATATAATATCTGTAACTGCGCCATCTCGTGACGGGGTGTAGTAGTAGTCTGACATTCGATTGGAGTACTACATTTATTAACTGGAATCATGACACCGTGTAAGTGCGGCGCTTGTGGGAGATATATCTCGGCGAATGCGATAGATGGCACTGAATGTACCAAGTGCCGTATACTATATCATAGGAAATGCGTTGCCTTGCCGATTTCTGGCGCCATACTTCCGTCCTGGCTGTGTCCAGAATGCAAGAAAAACGTAGCAACCGATAATGGAACCGACACTCCGGTCCGTGGCGTTGCATCTCAGCTAGATTTATCGAACAGTCCTGCAACTAATACCTCTGCGGAAGCGAACCTATTGACCGCTGATATCACGGCGGAGTTAAGAATTTTCAGAGACAGCCTGCGATCAATTAACGAAATTCTTCAACAATATAAGTCGGAGTTGTCGGACATCGTCGTCTCGCTGAGGGAGTGCAATGTTAGGGTCGATGCTCTGGAGGAGAGGGTTGGAATCTTGGAGAGGGAGCGGCCGGTTGATCAAAACTTACCTAATGAGGTCCTTGAACAGCTGAAACGGGACCTAAATGACCGGGATCAGGAGCTACTGAGTGGTGATGTTGAGATATCCAACTTGACTGAACCAACAGGTGAGAACCCGGTGCATACGGTGCTTCTAGTTGCTGCGAAACTCGGCATGAAACTGGAAGAACGGGATATCGTAAGCGCGGATCGTGTCGGTTCCCGGTATCTGTTAGCGACTGACTCGCAGGGTCCGGAGCGCCGCCCGCGCCCTCTAGCGGTGCGCTTGATGCGTTGCAATCTATGCGACGAATTGTTAAAATGCGCTCGTGAGCGACGCAGTGTAACGTCGGTCGACATCGGCATGACTGGTCCTGCGCGTCGGTTTTACGTAAATGAACGCCTCACAAAGGCAAATCGCCAGTTATTTCGAAGAGTACGGGACACTTGTCAGGCGCATGGGTGGAAGTTCGCATGGTGTAAACGCGGGCGTATTTACATACGAAACAAACCTGGCGATCGTGCCATACCCATACGCTCTGACTCCGACATGGAACCTGTATTTTGTCGATCTTAATATTTTAGAGTACTGTGTCTTAGTTTTAGAATTGTTTTTTATATTGTACCGATTTTTCTCGGAGTGTTCCACGATGATGTACCTAAGTACCTTTATCAATATGTTGCTTTTGTCATATATTTTACCATTGTACCATTTTCCCGATCAGGATTACTACGCTGAACTGTTTAAATCATTCTATTTATTTTATACTTGTTTACTTGAGGTTCCTATTGCCTCAAAAATCCTATGTGGGGTCATCTGGGAAATGCATCTTTACCATTTAATTAACTATTCACTACTATGTTTAATACCTGTGTTATTTATAATATTTTTATTGTGTGATTGCTACTTAATCATGTTTCACCTGAAATCGCTGAATGTTGTACAACATACCACTATTTATTTTATAACTGTACAGTATTGCTTCCGTTGCAAATTATTATTAAACACACACGACAAATTCTACGTTCATACCACACATACACTCGCTGTAGGTAACTTGCATAGGGAAACTAATGGCTTTTCTGCGTATTTTTCTGTTTGCAGTGAATTAACACCTCTTTTATCTGACTGCGAATACCGGAGAGTGTTGGGCGCTTATTCTGCCTGCTATAAGTTGAAAATATATATTTTGCTAGTACATTTTTACTGTATAATTCGTGACTGCTTCGCGCCACAGAGTTTGTTTTACTTTCACTATTCGCAGATATAAATAATTTGATTCAGGATATAGATAATGTTATACCTTTTGATTCAGTTAGGTGTGCCCCGGAAACATGTTCATCCGTATTGCCTGCGACACCTGACCGCTGGTGTATAACCATTCTATCGCAGAATATTCGCAGCATAGGTGCAAATTTTTCAGATTTTTTAACTATGGTACAGAGAATGCGGATTCTATGTGATGTTGTTGTGCTATCGGAGTGCTGGCTGTCTTGTAATCCGAACGTGCCTATGTTGGAGGGGTATAATTTCCATAGGTCTTTAAATATAAATAATCAAAATGATGGTGTCGTAGTGTACGTCAAATCTACTCTGTCGAACGTACATATTACGGAACCCGGATTGCGGGATTCTAGCTGCCTCTTAATAACTGTTAGTTCTGAATTGGCTATCATTGCAGTGTACCGTCCGTGGCAATTCGCAGATCCAACTGACTTTTTACATTCACTGGACCGGCTACTTACCGACTTGAAAATATACAGAAATATAGTACTTATCGGCGACATTAATATTGATATTGTTCCGACCTGCCAAAAGGTGACCACTCTTGATTACTTGGATCTACTTGCGCAGCATGGTCTTTTCCCAGGCCATAATTTTCCGACCCACGGTCTTACCTGCCTTGACCATGCCAACTTAAAAGCACCATCATCTACAAAGGTGCTGGTTTTGGAGACAACAGTAACGGACCACTCAGCAGTTATGATTGCTCTTCGGACTAGGGACTCCGTGAAAGGCCAGTTATATACTTGTTCGATTGACCATGAGTCTCTTGCTCGTGACATATCTCTCCTTAATTTTGACACAGTTTTCGCGGCGGAGAACCCTAACGTGGCTACCAGGAACTTGCTGGAACCTATTGCGTCCGCCATATCTAATAATACCAGAACTGTTACTCTCTCTCGCCGTCGTAGGCCTATTAAAGCTTGGATTACGGGGGGCCTTCTTAGGTGCATGCGCCACAGGGATAACCTATATAAAAAGGCTAAAAGGTATCCGGCAAATGAGATTTTACAAATCTCTTATAAAAGATACCGCAATTTCTGTACCGGATTGCTTCGGAAAGCTAAGAGAGAGCACGAGGTCCAGCTGTTCAGTAAGGCTGGGAATAACTCTAAGGAGCTCTGGAAGGTGATCAAATCTATTACTAACACAAATAAACCCTCTACTCCAGCCGCTGCTCTATTGGGAGACAATGTTGATAGCCTCTCCGTGGTGAACTCCATAAACTCCTACTTTGCCAATGCAGGGAAGCTGCTAGCTGAAAAAATTCCCGCATGCTGTATAGCTGAACAGGTGACTCCTCTTACACACTGCAGAGATTCCTTTGTACTACTGGAAACTGATGAGGAGGAGGTTGAAAGGATAGTGATGTCACTCAAAGCTGGTGCTGCTGCTGGCATAGACGGTATATCTTCCTCTTTTCTGAAACAGCATAAAAACACGATCGTTCCCCCACTCACATATATCTGTAATCGATCCATTTCTACAGGTATTTTCCCCGTGCTAGTAACCAGGGACGCCCGGCAACGGACGTTAGAGCGGCCGCGGCCTTGGGCCGCGGAATTAAAAAAAAAAAAGGTATTTTCCCCAACCTCTTCAAGAGGGCGCTCGTGTATCCTATTTATAAATCCGGCGACAAAACTCGAGTCGAAAACTATAGGCCTATTTCAATCTTGCCCGCCATGTCGAAGGTCTTTGAGAAAATCATAAATTCCAGACTTGCTCATTACTTGGAAAATAACCAGCTTCTATCTGCGAACCAATTTGGCTTTCGGAAAAATCTATCCACAGCAGATGCTGTCCACTGCTTAACTGACCATATTGTCACTCAAGTCGACAAGAAGCAAAAGTGTGTTGCACTGTTCTTGGATCTCGCGAAGGCCTTCGACACGGTCCCTACTTCGATTTTGCTGTCCAAACTGGAGCGTGTGGGAGTTAGAGGAGTACAATTAGAACTTTTTAGCAGTTACCTGACTGGCAGAGTTCAGTGTGTTAAGGTTGGCTCCACCAGGAGCTCGGAATTGCAGGTAACATATGGTGTTCCGCAGGGCAGTATCCTCGGCCCGACGCTATTCTTAGTCTACATTAACGACCTCTGTAACCTCTCACTCGACCGGGGAAGGGTATTTAGTTACGCAGATGACACGGTTCTGGTGTTTGTTTCGGATGCATGGGACGATGCATTCCGACTGGCTCAGAATGGTTTTGACATCGCTGGAGCCTGGCTGGACTCTAACTTGCTTACGCTCAACGTCACTAAAACCAAGGTACTGATGTTCGGGTTGCGAAATTCTACCCCACTCACGGGAGACTTACAGGTGGTGGCGGGTCGGAACAGGTTTGTCCAGTGCCCGAGTGTATCTGCAAATATAACGCCGTGTCTAGCTGTAGACAAAGTGTCTTCTGTTAAGTACCTTGGCGTTGTGTTGGACAGCGGTCTGAGCTTCCAAGAGCAAATTATCGCCTTGTCTAACAGGACTCGAAAGCTGGTACATATTTTCAGGTCGCTGCGTGCCTCTGCCAGTCCTGAGGTGATGAAGGTAGTGTACCTTGCTTTGTGCCGGTCCATTCTGGGCTACTGCATAGGTTCCTGGGGAGGTGCTGCCAAGACCCACATGTTGATAGTGGAGCGAGCGCAGAGGTGTGTTCTAAAGGTGTGCTGTTATAAGCCTCGTCTCTTCCCAACCACTGAACTGTATGAGTTTTGTCAAGTGTTGACGGTGAGACAATTGTTTATGCTTGCGACGGTCCTTAGGCAGCATTCTGAGACGTGCTTCGATGATGAACTCTCCAAACGAAACCACCTTGTGGCTGAATCAAGGTCCATAAAGACCTCCTTCGTTCGACGATTTTACTTTTTCCTAGGACCGTATCTCTACAACAAGTTTCACCAATTGCTAGACATTCACTCTCTTAATTACCACAACTGTAGGGTGAGGGTTAGAGCCTGGCTACTCCAGCAAACCTATTTGATTATTGAGGAACTGTTGGTTGTACCCTCCTAATTTTAGTTCAATTTATCAATTTATACTTTCTTTAATTTTTAAATTTATTTTCTCTTTTACACATCCCTACACATTTATACACACTAACGCAAACTTTCACACTTGCTACAGAAATCCGTGTAAATATCATTGTTTTGTGTAATGTACGATTTTTGTTGCTACATGGGCTGATTGTGGTCAGTTTTTTACATCTGTCAGTGGGGCGCTGGTGACCTGTAATTCAGGTCTCGTTACCTACCACAGGCACCAGCTATCCACACTCTAAACTACTGAATATTGTCCATACCATCTTCAACTGTCAAATGTTTTAGTTTTAGTTTGTGGATTGCAAATAAACAATTATTATTATATTATTATTATTATATTATATGCAATAGTTATGCAATTATATGTGCTAGTCCGAAGTCGTCTCAGGTTCGATTCCCAGGTCGAATCAAATATTTGTGATGCACAAATGTTTGTTTCGGAGTTAGGGTGCTTTCTATGTATCAGTTGTCTAGGTCCCATAGCACAAGTTTATAGCTTAGTTTGGGCTAGATGACGTTGTGTGAGCATGTCCAAAATATTTATTATATTTATTTATTTTATCAGGACCATAAGGTAGACGGTTTATAATAATGAAGTACCTACTTGCATGTATGAGACACAATTGTACATTTCAGGTAGTCCCACAAAGCAACCTAATTTCGGACCTATGGGTATGGCTAATTCTTTATTTAGTAAACTCGACGACCTCACAGACTCACAGGGGTGTTTGAAAGGTATTTATTGAATAAAAATTAGAATAACATTATCACTGCATAATGATTTTATAGCAAAAAATATACATACACAGGGAAAAATATTATACACACGTCACAAATCAACGTTCAATGATATTACGAGTGAATGCGAGGATTTTTCATTATCATATTCATAATATAAATTTTCACATTCAAAAGGGTAACAAAGCTTTAAATTCCTCATATTATACAAATTAATATAATGGACAGTTAAGAGAAATTAAAACGAAATCGACAAAATAAAACGATGTCGTACATACCTATAACCAACGTCTCGTTTGAGCAATTAACATGTTACCCATTGGTGGTAAATGGTTCCACATTTAGCAAATTATACAAAATAGTATAGTAGCTACAGTTTAGTATAAAGCTACCATCCTGTCAACCAGTGCTTGCAGTGATCATACTATCAGTCGCAGCCGTAAGTCAAGACTGATAGTATGAACACTCCTTTAGTTCACACGTGCGTATAAAGCAGGGTGGAATCGATACAATGATAAGTTTACAAAAGTGTTATATTTATTTCGTAAAAATTATAGTTAAGTATTAAATTTACTACTAAAATTAGCACTAGAATAAAATTGTATTTCTGACAAGCAACATTACAGAAAGTACCAATACGAGGTGTCTCGCGGATAAAACGGTAACTAACAATTTACATGAAAATACAAGTTTGACAGTTGGTTTTACGATTTTTAACTATTTTGCTTGTTCATAAAGTTGCATGTTTACATTTTATATAATACACAAGGCGAGTACCGACACCTAATAAATAACGATGTTTAAAATTACCACATATTTGGGTTCTATACAAAGATCAAACTTGTAATCACGTAAATAAACAGAACAAAATGCAGATTACTTTTTATTTTTTCTATAAAAAATACCATAGATATTTCATTATTGTAACAATAGCTAGCTAACATGTCTTAAATAGATGAAAAAAGACCTTGGATTCTAATTTAATTTATTATTTATAAAATACGGCAGCGATACCATTTAATTACAATAAGTATTTATTTTAAAACAATTTCAATATTGTCTCTGTGGGCCGGGATGGATGGGCCCGCACTATGAGTCACGTCGAGGCCTGCTCTCAACAACGTCTAACTGCTTCACACACTCACTATCCAACTAAATTATTGAAAAAGGGCACTGTAATTAGGTATCCTCTTGGCTCTTTCTTACACATTGAGCTACTTTCCTTTTAAACTCCGAATATGATTCTCTCCATTCTTTCTGTAAAAAGAAACAGAATGAGCACTCATCAACTAGTGTCGGGAGCCCAGTCGATGGGTGCGGTAACCTACTAGTAGCATGACATAACGAATCAATGTGGTGTGCGTTTGATACACTTGTTTCACGTGGCCCTTTTCCAATCATAATATTTTGTGATCTAAATCCCCTCTCACACCTAAAAGCAATCTTCTTGACTTTTCCTAACACATCTCGCAACTTTCTTTTTGAAATCCGAATATCGCTCTCTCCATTCTTTCTGTGGATACAAAACAATAGAAAAATGAGAATGATCACAAATCACAGGTGATGTACAATTAATTATAATGCGACTAGAAATGAACCCAGCATATAGTTGCTAACTATTGCAAAGATAGTTTTATTATTACAGTTCTACAATGGCTAGGAATGTAACTAATTTATTTCCATATGGCTACATTAAAACTAAAAAAACTCAAAATATAGTTGTAGACTAACTTGATTTAAACTAAAAATCACAATAAAATAATAGTCAGAGATGCCGAGGACTGTAATTGGCCTTTTATCAACTTAATATTTAAGATGGCATTAAGAATTCAAATTAAGTGAAGGAGATAGCACAACACAACATAAGCAAAGGTTGGATAACACAAACGTGATCTATCACTTAAGAGTCGCAGGATGTGCTTTATCTATACTAATCTATACTTATAATAATAAACTAATAAATAGGAAATATTCGCTCCTGAACAACTGAACCAATTTTGAAAACTGATTTCCTAATTTGTAGCTACATTTTCCCTTAGTGCTATAGGCTTCTTTTTATCCCGATGTGTTCAAAATCTATATCACGCAGGCAGAGTCGCGGTAATCAGCTAGTCTAATATACATACAAAATTCAGTGTTTGCTGAATTGGTTGCTAACAATTTTTAAAACCCGTAAGTGATAATGATAAGGTTGCCAACCCCTATGGCAAAACTACTTTATTGTTTTTCTATGTGTATTTATATTTATCTAATTCTCGTGGTACAAGATCTCAAAGTAACTAGCTGTCCGAGCAAACTTCATCCTGCCCCTAATTAAACTTTTTAATCTGCCCTTTAGCGGGTATTTTATAAAAAAACTCACACAAAAATCAATACATGCACCAATAAATCCACTACTACAACTACAATAAAGTTACCAAAAATAGTTGATAATGTAAAATTAACTTACCGCAGCATCAACATTAGCGGGACTCTCATCATTAGGATCTGCCAGCATGGATATAACACTTATGAGAATAGTCTCCACTGTGTGTACTGGTAACCACCTTTCTGAAGCTTTCTCATAACCCCATTTGTCATCACCAGGTTCGTGTAGTATTGATATGCAAACATCTCCGTTCTTTTCAACTGAAATAGAGATAACATTATGAATCTGGAAAAGTTTCAACGTAATTTGACCAAACTACGGCCAATATTGAAGATCCCTTCATGTGAGGAGCGCTTGGAACTTCTGCAGCTCACTTCACTAAAAGTCAGAGAGCATGGGGATTTGAATGAGAGCTTTAACCTGATCTTGAACGATATTATGACATTGAAGGACGGACTCTTTTATCATAATTAGAACACCCATTTAACAGGCCACCATCTAACGCTGCTGACTATAGTTTTAATCTTAGTTAGTTTCTTTTCATTCATAAAATAGGTTATTTAAATGGTATTTTGTCCAAACTAGACATAAGGTCAGGAAATTGGTAAGATTCTGCATTGTTTCATTCAAGCATTGTGGTGGCAAGCTATTATGCTTGATTGAGATAACCACATGAGATGTTGGAATCTATGATGCTGATTGGCCGAAACTAAAGCAAACCAAAATAGGCTATCGTATAATTATAAACAAAGTGACCGATCTATCCCTAATATAAAACCTTTACATGATTATGTGGAGTTTTTAACATTCTTATCAATGGTTAACAAGTAACATGGTGACCGTTGTGATTTATAGTAAGCTTAAGACATTCACATGGTTATAAATGGAAAGGATATTTACTTACTATTTGGGTGCCAAATTTCAGTAACGAATTTCATCCTGGGTGGCCTTAAAGGATATTCCTTTGGAAAGTGTAAATGTGCCTTGAAGAAACCACCCTCACTGAAAAATTAAGTATTAATTTTAGTTGTTAAAAAATCACAATCATGCAAGATCCAAGTCGGCTTGCAGTATATATTTATTTTATGGTACACAAAACCTGTTTGGAATTTTCACATTTTCTGCAGTAGCTACTATGACTCTAGTGGTAAAATATCTCAAAGTACTTACTATAACGTGTCTGGAGGGCCAATAATAAGGACTTCCCATCTGTATATGTCATTGTCATCTATCAACCCAGCAGAGAATCCTTCCACTGGATTTTTGTTTAGTTCTGTAAACAAGCGCCGTCACTTCTTATACTTAGCAAACACATATACGTATTAAATTAATTCAGAAATAGAAAGTAAAGAACAGATGAAACTTTGCCAACTACATCGTGTTAAATTTGTAAATAGATAATTTACTTCTGTGCCATTGGCACTAACACCTGTCAACGCGGCGTATATTGATTTTGTATCATCGAGTTCATTTCCTAGTAATTATCGACAAATTAAAGACACGAGGGAACTCACAAAGTAATAGTGTCACATCATTCCAACCACAAAGATACTCAAAATTCGACCCGCTGAGGTCAATGATTGCTTGAAAGTAGTCAGATAGTGGCACAGCAAAACGTTAACACAAATTACATAGATATTTCAAGAGCTGACTTACCTGCTAACTGTTTTTTTAACAACAAAGAGGACTGTGGTTCTGACATTAATTACAATTCTGAAATTTACCCTGACGACACGAAACAAATGATTTTTCCACAAAAGATGGCTGGCTGAGTTTTGAGCAGGTTGTGAAACATATGAGTTATTGCTGGTTTCCGGTAAAAATATTGCCACATAAATAATGTCACAGACATCTTTTTGGTAGAAAAAAAAAAATACTTTACGGTACTTTCATTATCATACCACATTATGAAACAAACTAAAACGCTATATTAAAACTTAGTAAATTACGTTTGCGGGTTTCAAAGTGTAAGTGTAAGTGTATTAGTGGTATAGTTACCAGGGTTTTGAGTACTATTTGAAATAGGGTCTATATTTGAAGTAGACATATGGCAACTTACACCGGAACTGCATGGGGCCATCTATTGCCAAAGATTGAATACTAACCCGGCAAAAAACAATCCGCTTTATTTACGTAATTTACGATGATGATGATATTAAATAGAAATTATTGTAAATTACTATTTCCATCAATTACACACAGAAAATTAATCATAAATTAAACAAAGTACTAGTTTTCGTAGTTTCTTAGTACATAAATGAGTAGGCAGATTTGCTAGAGCATATTTGCTTATCACTTTGTTGGTTCCAAGGGTCTACCCTGTATGTAAGGTTCCACTAGGAGTGTATCAGTGTACTCATTATCATCAACAAGATATTTGCGATTAACTAAGCAACGGGTTTGTCGTGCGGAGGTAGATCTCTGTCTGTCCTGTCTCGGGTTCAAACTATTATGTACTACCTATCTGTGCCTGTTATACGTATATTGAATTTCGCACATTGCAAATGGCTTTGAAAATGTATGAACCTATATCTTGAGGCGTAAAGAGCCTTGGTCAATGTCATGTACTTGTAGAGATTGTCCCAGCAATCTGTGAAACCACTTTTAGTCTTCGGTCCCACATAATAGGCGGAGAACCTATTGGCGTGGAGTGGTTACTTCTTTGCTTACAACAGAGCCCCGTCTGTTGATCGGCAGGTGCATCACTCTCAGGTAGGTACGGTGGGCTATTAGCTTTGATTGCTTCGGTGGCGTGGTCGGTAGTGCATCTGCTTTCGACGCCGGAGTCTCGTGTTCGATTCCCGGTCGGGGCAAACTTTGTGTGAAGACAGATACGTTTGTGCCGAAGTCTGGGTGTTTCCTATGTATAATATGTATGTATTTACAAAAAAAAATGTATATAAGTATTTATATCAGTTTATCTAGTACTCATATCACAAGCTCTGCTTAGTTTGAGACTAGATGGCGTTGTGTGAATAGTCCTAAAATATTTATTATTATTATTATTCCCTTTATTAGGTCTCAAGATTTCAGGGGGGATAGTGAAAAATCAATTAAAAATAATGTTTACTAGATCATTATTTCTATAAAACCGTAATTATTAAAATAATTTATACAGTTTCCGCTGTCTTCTTCTTTTTCGTAGGTGCATGACCGTTTACCTGTTGTTCTCTCTTTCTTTTCTTTTTGTTCTTCTTGGGTTTCTTGTTCTCATTATCCTTTACCTGTTTATTTTTGATCGTATTTACTGTACATTTATATGAGGCGACAACTTCCTGCATTGCCTTAAAATCTAACTTTGTCTCAACTTTACTACTTTCATGAAACATTTTGATTATGTTTATTAACTTTTTCAAACTATTAACGAAGTTAGCTTTCACTGTAAATTCTGTATCGCTCTTCGCAGATTTTACTATAGTACTTTCAAAAATTTCTTCCACAGCGATTAAGTCACTGATCGCTTTGTCAGTAGTAGGTTTATTCCTCTTCAGCGCCCGATAAAAACCAACCAGTAACTCAACACCTTCATTACGTCGAAATTGTCTTACATTATTATTGAAGATGTTCTCCACAACTACTGGCACTAATGCAAAGCTATCTTGCCACTCTGTTTGCAAAATATTGTGGAAAAATATTATTGGAAGCATACAGTTACGATTCTGGAAGTAACTTTGAAGTGATTCTTTTAAAATATCTAACAGTCCATCACTTGACTTGTTCTTTTTCGGGGATTTGGGTTGTTTAATTTTCAATGAACAATAAATAATGAATGTAGCAAAAAACGTGATAATGTCACCAACAGCTTGAAACAGAAAATGTGATCTTTCACCTTTATCGATGGTTGCTTTCATGTAATCACATAGGATTTGCATAGTGACATCATCTGCCGATGAAAATTTGCGCACTTTGGCCAGAGTTTTAATAGTTCTCCTTATTCTATTCTCTAATTCGCTAAACTGATTATCTTGTATACAGAACTCTAAAGCTCTTGTTAGAGGTCCCATCATACCAAGACAAATATCCATAGCAGGATCTTTCTCTAAATAAATATCAATAAGATCTAGAACTCTGATTCGGAAATCTGACAATGCCTTTTTATCTTTACGGTCTTTTCTATTTTTCTTGCCTTTTCCTTGGTGGAATTGTTTGAAAGCTTCAGCCAATGCTTCGTCAAGTTTCTGTCCTTCTTCTTCATTAATCATGTCAACATCTACACTCTCGGTGTCAGATTCTGTTGCTGCCGAACCTAGAGCTTTCTGTATAGCCAGTTTTAACTGGTCTGGTGTTTTTAAGTCTTCTGCATCGTCATCATCCATTTGACTATCGTTATCATCACTTTCATCATCACTGTCTTGACCGTTTTCCTTTTCGTCAGACTCACTGTCATCCTGGCCATCTTCTTCTTTTTCTTCATTGTCTGAATCAAAATCATCATTAGTCAGTGGATTTGACTCACTCTCAGGGTCCAACACTGATACAATTTGACCAATAGCTGATGGTGTCAAATCTTCCCAGATAAGTCTAAACACACATTGTACAATGGATCTGAGGACAGAAGACTCGGCTGATAATATAGACAGTAATACTTCAACCAAGACTTCTATCCATTCTGGTTCACTTGAAAGATCCCCTTCTTTCGGCAATTTCGGTTTCTTTTTCTTTCCCTTTTTGTAGTGCTCATAGCAACTTTTGAGTTCCTTTACTGAACTCCTTGCAATTTTCACATGGATAGGTTCAGAAAACAAGAAAAGCCCAAGTTGGTACAACAAAATGAGAAAAACATTATCAACTTTTGATTTTGTGTCATTCTTCTCTATATTCTGACAGACATCTATAAGCATTTCCCAACATTCAACATTCTCTTGGGGAAATTGTTTCTCAATTTTATTTCGAACTTGCTCTTTTCCCAAGATACTGCATATAAAATCGGCCAATGATGACAGAACAGTGACTAAGTTGTCTACATTAGAGAAACGTGATGTGAAGCACCGGTAGAAACATGATTTAATTGAACCTGAAAAGAAAGACAATATAATAGTTCAATCACATAGCAACAATATTAAAAAGCCGACCTCAACTGAGTTGGGATGATGAATATAATATCAAACTTTGTTCATTACACTTTAACTATTACATGAATTGGATAAAAACTTATTGAAATGTTATGGGATGAGAGATGTAAGTCAATATGCCTTGATATAAACTTTATACTTACTAGATAATTCAGTGCTAATAGGTATTGTCTCATCACCACCAACTTTGAAGAATCCAAAACACATCAACAATTTCATATACGTCAACTTAAAATCAGTATCATCTTTAACAGACTCATGGCTCACTAAATATGACAATAACTCTGCAGCTTTTACTCTCTCATTGTTATACCAATTTCTTTCTACATCTTCTTTAATTAACTTCTTAGATGTATTTAATAGGACTCCTTTAAACAGTTTAGCCATTTTTCTAACACCATCTTCATTCAGATCTGCAATGATGGATTTCACAATAGTTGTTCCTGTTATTTCTGTAAAATTCATTTCTCCCGGATTAAAGAGCAGTTTCTTTAATATATCAACTCTGATACTGTTATCAACTTTGTCAGATTTTAATGCTTTAGCTAAAGCATTTAGAAGTTCCTTTTGTTTTTTAATCATCAATTTGTTGTCGTCTTCATTGTCTCTTTTACTTCTTATTTTACTCGCAGTTTGAAGACCTCTAAACCAATCCATGAAAAGTTTGAAGAAATTCTTGCTTATTAAATCTGGTAGGCACTCGAAATTTTCTTCTATGTTATTGAGAATAGTTGTTAGTATATTGATTGCAACTAATTCCCTATTTCTATTGTGTTTCAGAAGTTGGCTATCTATGCCAGATGTCCAAAACATCTGTAAAAGTGGTGAGTTGGCCATTTTTGTAGCAATTTCTTTGTAAATAGGATGTCCCACCGTATTGAAGTCAATTCCAGTCTGTAACATAATTTTATTCTGTTGTAACATAATGAAATAAATAATTACCTTAACTGTTGTAGTGGTGCAGTCGCCTGCAATGCTGGAGTTAGATCCCCAGACCGGAATTTAATATTTGTTTAAGTTTGGTTGTTTTCTAATAATGATCCAGTTGGACCAATTTAAATGATTTTTTTGTCTAATTCAATGGTTTGGGCGCTGTTGTGGTTGTACATACATCTATTAATAAAAAGTTAACTTTACCATAATCTTTCCACAGACTGTGAGAATATTGTCATCACATAGTACATCAGTGGAGCCTATTAATTTTCTTAGCTTCACTTTTGCCGGGAACTTTGTATTAATCACCATTAAGAAATACAATGAGTCCAGGCTGTGTTCCTTGATATCTTTTTTGAATTCTGGTTTTAATATTGGCCAAATCACTGTGCCAAATTTTTCAGCATCAACCTATAATAAATGATATCTTATTAATAAAATTATCATGTCACAATGTTAGTTACCAAACTCCTCCGAAACGGCTCAACTGATTTTTATGAAAATTTATATGCATATTCAGTATGTAGGTCTGAGAATAACTACTATTTCTTTTTTTTCTTTTTGCCATTAAAAAATACATACAACCCTAAATTTTCACACCTCTATTACCAACCCCTATTTCCCTTGGTCACGACAGTTCCTAAGAAAAAAATCAAGTGATATCAAGTATTGTCAATTTTACACAATTTTTATAGTTACCCTATTAACGGAATCCAAGAGTATGAGATATGTGACGGTGCTCAGATAAGACTTCTTCTTACTGCCCGCTAATAATAGCTTTATAATATCTGCTTGTTCCTCATTTGTAGACTTCAAGAATCGTCCAGAGCGTAATATTGCACCACATACTAAGATTTGACCAAGTGCCACATCTCCAACTTCCTACAATAATAAATATGATGAAGAAATATCATAGGTTATCAACAATATGGTGGCAAAAGCCAACAAGGCAGCATGGTCGAAAGAGTTTAGCCTGCAGAATTTTCTCTAACTATGCAGAAACCATTCAACCTTTTATATTATACATTCCTGGGTCTAATTTAATATTTGTGTGATCCACTAATGTTTATATTATGTATATATTTAGAAATATTCAAGTATGTATTGTCTAGATCCCATAGCACAAGCTTAGTTTGGGCTAGATGATGTTGTATAATAATGTCCAAACATATTTATTTAGTGAGCCAATATCCCTGAAGGGGTAGGTTGAGATGCATTACTTTACTTGGAAAACCTATTGCCATTACCCAGGTATATAGAAAATACAAAACCACTCTGTAATTCAAACCGAAACTCCAAACAGCCAGGACAGATGTTGCATACCACTATTACAAAATTGTTGCAGTACCAGCGATAATAATGTAAAAGGACATAACATGAAGAAGGCATTATACTTACACTTTTAGATGAACTATTACAATGAAGTTCTAGTTTAACTAGTTCCAACAATTGTTTCACTGATATCTGATCGAATTTAGATAATAAAGTCACCAAAGTCGCAAAGTATCCTGTTCTCATATCAGGCACATTAGCACCTAAACTCCTCACTAGCCTTTTGAGAACATACTTGAAATCTTTCTCATTCTGAAATAAACCAATAAATTCACATATTGAGAAAACCGTTCCTATTTAAGTCTAAAACAAAGCTCAAAGCCTGCTTAATATAAAGACTATACTGTTCGATATAATATTAAAATACATAAAATTCTAACCTCACTGCCAGTCAACTGAGCTATGATTTTGCTGCCTCCGACCAGCTTAGCGTCATCTTGAGGCGATTTTAGTAGATCAAATGCCTCTAAAACAGAGGACGTAACTTTGGCTTCCGTCGGAGGCTTTACAGACTCAGCCTCTTCTTTCATAGCGCTAAGTGTAATCAGTGTTGACTCCAAATATTATTTCCACATGGACCGCACATCTACACAGCAAGCAAGCACACTGTTTTTTATGTCTGAATGACAGTTGACAGTTTGAGTTTGACACTCGACTCTTTTCTTAATTTCAGACATGGCTTTGCAACATAATGCTTGTGCCAAAATAGTAGTATTATATTCTGGCCAAACTAACTTTGCAAATGAATTGGCCACCCCACAAGAAAGACTACGAGTAGACGAGTAGTGTCGCAACATTTGTGTCTATGATTTTCATTGAAAAGCTTTCTATAAACAGTTTTGATCATTTGAATTATAATTGGTTATCTAAAATCTAAATTATTTTCATTTTTTTTTTAATATTTATGGGACCGCTATAATTTGGGGGTTTCAAATATAGTTAACAACTGATTCTCAAACCTACCAAACATGAACGTTCACGTGGTTTCGGAAGACTTTGGCAACAAACTGTCTCTGAGGTGGAGTAGTATGAGTACGCGACTGCCAGCCCTGAGGTCCCAGGTTCGATTCCGGGTCGAATCAAATTATTTGTGTGATCCATAAATGTTTGTTTTGGAGTATGGGTGTTTTCTATGTATAATATGTATGTATTTAGAAATATATAAGTATGTTTATCAGTCATTTAGATCCCATAGCACAGCTTATATTAGCTTAATTTGGGCTAGATGGCATTGTGTGAGAATGTCCAGAAATATATATTTATTTAAAAAAAAAAAACAATGTGACACCTGAATTTTATATATTATTATTATTATATTAGATGGAACTTTAAAGGAACCATTAATGCACCAAAAATGATGAATCCGAATATGCTTTGTTCGCTTGTTAGCAAACAAACAGCAACTTCGATGTCAACAAATACTCGTAGTACAGATTATATTCTTGAGCTAAGTCAACTCTTCGATTATTCTGGTTAGCCAAACTAGTTCTGTAGCAAATTCCCTAGCTGCTACTAGCTCTGCTCTATATGACTGAGCCAGGATATCACGCCTCCTATATACCGACAGGCCACGTCTGTAGTAGTAGGCTTGTTTCTCGAATACTTCCGTGTCTGTATCTCTTTATCGCTTGAGTATCTCTGGTTTATGGCGGTCATATTTGATTCCATAGGAATACGTGCCTTTAATGTAACGTAGAATTCTTTATACGTGTGGCTACAGTAGCCTTTTTGTGGGGATGCTGAAAGTTAGCTCACACTACCAACATTGTTACTCCTAGACCTGGACTCAAAGCATCAAAGAATCAACATCGTTTGTTCAGTTTAGGCACATAAAGAACACATATGAATGATATTTTTTTACAATTACAATTTTAATTTTATAAAAATACTAAATTAAGTACATAAATAACCATTTGAAAATATTTTTTCGCTGGTTCGATAAGTTGGTTCTCCTGAGAAAATACCAGCAAGAAACTCAGGTAGATTATCCACTTTCTTTTTTAATATTGTTTCGTTTACATTGTGTTACAATTTATATTGTATTGTACGAGTGGCTAACAGGAAAAGATTAGGGTGACCATGCATTTATATCATTAAGATGGACTTGAGAGAAGCTACAATACCCAAAGCAATGGTAAGTAAGATGTTAAAAACTTTAAAAAAATTGTAATAGCATTATTTTTTTCGCAGAGTTAAAAAGACAACAAAACGTCGACAATTGTTTCGCCTCTAAACGAGGCATTATCAAGACTGTCTCAAAGAGAACAGCAAAATTTGTAGCTAGAACATTTTTGCTTATAAGTAAGAGTGTGCAAATGTTATTAGCGCGATGTAGGATTTATCACAATAACTAACGCGGGTAGAAACCGCAAATCTTACTAACGAAATTCAAAAATAGGTATTCATAAGGATTAATTTTAATAAAATATAAGAAATTATTAACCTAACAAGGTTGTGTATGACGCATAATTATTTTCAGTTCAACAACAGTTTTTTCCTGCAAAAAAAGTGGTTTGTCGATGGGGTCGCCATTGAGTCCGCTAATAGTCGATATATTCATGGATGCGTTCGAGACTAACCACATAGTTGGGAACATTCATATTTTGTACTACTTTAGATACGTGGATGACATTATCATCTGCTGGACAGGAACAAAGCGTCAACTCAGCATCCTGGTCTCGAACCTGAATTCAGTACACCCTAAAATGGATTTCTCGTTAGAGGTGGAGTCAGAAGCCACCCTTAATTTCTTAGACCTATCAATTACTAGGAGGAATAGGGTTCATGAGTGTAGTATCTATAGGTAACCAACATGTACAGACACAGTTATCCCTTACTCATCCAATCACCCATGGCAACATAAGATGGCAGCTTTCCACAGCTTACTGAGTAGGTTACTAGCAGTACCATTGAACCCACAGGCATTTAATGAGGAATTATCTATCATTTGTTATATAGCATACAGTAATGGCTATAACGTGGCAATGGTCCACTCATTATTAAATAAAAAACGCAGAAATGCTAGTTTTCATTTATTACATCTAATTCAGGACCCACCTAGGAAGTACACTGCTTGTTTGCCGTTCGTGGGTTCCATCTCGTTGAGTATAGCTAAGATCATGAGGGAAAACAAGATATTTGCAGCCTTTAGGACACAGAACACCTTGAGGGAGTTGTGTAACGGCAAGGATTTAGTGTCGGTTTCACGCAGATCAGGTGTTTATTAGTTGAGTGGCGATGGTTGTGATATGCAGTACGTAGGGCAGACTGGTAGGCCCTTTGAGGTCAGATACAGAGAGCATATATCAGCGTTCGGCAACGGTTGTCCAGAGAAGTCCCTCTTCGCGAAGCATCTTCTTGACACCGGTCATTCCTTGAACAATAATAACACCTTTAGAGTTTTACACTTATGTGAGAAAGGGTTCAAGTTGTGTGTTTGGGAAAGGCTAGAGATAGTTAGAAGAGATGTGGACACCTTACTCAATGAACAGATTTTCATACATCCCCCTTACTTAATCTGTTTGTGGGCAGACAGACACACTAGTTGTTTGTTGGTTTGGATGTGTCACTTGGCGTTTCTATAAAACTTATTAAAAAAGATAATGTCTTGTATCGGTGAATACCTATTTTGAATTTCGTTAGTACGATTTGCAGTTTCTACCCGCGTTAGTTATTGTGATAAATCCTACATCGCGCTAATAACATTTGCACACTCTTACTTAAAAGCAAAAATGTTCTAGCTACAAATTTTGCTGTTCTCTTTGAGACAGTCTTGATAATGCCTCGTTTAGAGGCGAAACAATTGTCGACGTTTTGTTGTCTTTTTAACTCTGCGAAAAAATAATGCTATTACAATTTTTAAAAAAGTTTTTAACATCTTACTTACCATTGCTTTGTCATGGATTTTCGCCAGGTAACGCCTGTTTCTATCCAATATTTACAATACCCAGTTTAATGGCAGCAGAGAAACAGGTTTTATTAACGGTTCCTTTAAAATTCGACTATAGAATAATCTGCCGGTAGTTGTTAGACGAGCACCAACGTTGGCTGTCTTCAAACGAATGCTAAAAGACCATTGCTCCTTGGCCTTGACCTTGACCTTGACCTTGGCTCCTAACTACTGTAATCTATTTTTTCCACTCTATGTTTTTGTGTAACCCTAATACCCTACAAGGTATAAAATTATCTCTTTTTATTTAATAGTGTTTAAGTTTTACTATATGTAGGTATATCTTCTATAATTACTATATTCAGTTTATTCCATTACTTTTCTTTTCAGAACTTTTCCATCTTTCTTTTCATAACATATGCCAATACCTATCCACTGTTTAGTTCACTTCTATCTACTTATGTCCATCCAAAGGTTGCCTGTAAGAGATCACTCTTAGTGATAAGGCCGCCATTTGTACATACTATTTAAATATTAAGTTTCTGTTTCATTTGTATTTTTGTATTTGTGTACAGTAAAGTATAATCTAATCCAATCTAAAATTCCATAATTAAATATCTCAAAATGGAATTTAAGTAATAAATGTTTACTTTAGAAAGAACCCGAAATCTAAAAAAGAACCGGTTGGAAGTTTCTGATTCACAAAGAAAAATCAAAGTATCAAGACTACTATCAAAAAATCAAAGTATCATGTCTAATTAGGGTTATAAGCATAGGGATACAATACCCAATTTTTTTTAATCTACCAAATTTAGGTATTTGCAAACAGACTGGCCAGACCATCGTAGTATCCTATTTCGTTTTCCAAGCGTAATGTAATTTGTCCTATATTCACGTTATTATGTCTATAAAATTGGCATTCGATATGAAATTGATGTTTCCGTCCTCGATCTCAGTTCTCAGCTTCTTGAGTCACTGTAAATATCTCTTAAAAACTTATTGAGCTGTAGCAAGCCGAAGGCGAGCGAAGCTCCTATTACTACACTCGAGGATATCCACTTGACGGAATACTCCTCCTGAACGGCTGAACCGATTTTCCTCAAACTTTGCATGGTGGCAGTGACCATGTTCAATTCTAGACAATATATATATAATATTCATGACAATTCTAGATAGAAAGTCTCGCTTCAGCTCAATTTTGCACCGCGACCCGCCGTGCACACCTAGTAGGTACAGTCAAGTGCAATAACAAGTATCGATGGAAACGTATCAAAAACAGGCACCCTGTCTTATTTACATATTAATTAAATATGTAATAGCATCTTACGAAAGTTCTAAATAATATTTATGTTTGCATAAAATTATCAATATTAAGGTGTCTCGCAAACGCACGAACTGGCAAAAGCAGAAGTTTACAATCCCCCTAAATATATAATATATTGACTATTTCACACAATGCAACAATGTTCCCTTTGATTTCTTGGTTTACATGGTAGTTTGTTCACAATGTCTCTAGTTCAATATTGCTAGTTATAAAAATATTGACCGCTTGATTCGCATTCGATGCGCGCGCCGATTTCGTTTCATTCATTCTTCCATGTTTCTAAACATGGCAGGTCGGAGTGGATACGACGATTTAAATCCCAGGTATATCATATAAATTACTGTAAAAAACAACTTTTAATTCATGTGCGCGTGCGTGTTAATTGTTTTAAATCGCAATTTTGTAAATGTGGTAAAATCCTACAAGTTGTATACAAAAATTAACATGTTTCTTCCATCCGCTAAAACTAAATGAAAATGGGATTTAAACATAAGATTTACAATGTTATTTCATTTTTTTGATTACTTTCCGAGCACTAGGATATAGCAGTGACCTTTCTTTCTTGAACGGGAGTGTTATTTTTATAATTTATAGGTTATGAAATCCTAAAGGTTCTGGTGCTGGTTACAGGGATTTTGGTGGCGGTCGAAGAACTGCAGGAGGACGCCCGCTACCTTCTGAGCCGCCTTATAAGGCTTATGTTGGTAACTTGCCATCCGGAACGATTCAAGGCGACATGAACCGCATTTTCCCAGTAAGTATATGTTTTCTCATAATATCTTTGTTATCTATTAAGTGAGATCATCATATTATACTAGTGGTATCAGATGTGATTTTTATTATTCATCAATATATTATTGTCAATGTATATTAGTTTGTTGTGAATTTCAATGCACTTTAAATAAATAAATAAAATCTATTTTTATACTTAATTCTTCATGTTAAAATCGATGTTGAGTATAACTTTAAACAAAATCTCATACTAGCTGCTATCTTAACCACTATCATCATTACTGGATCTAGGTACTAAAAATGTTTATAAATAAACTGTCTTTTTATTCGTAGTTCATCAACATAATAAAGAGATTTCTACCTCCTTACAATAACCTAAGAATTGAATATTATGGAGATAAATCAACAGACATCCTTCAATATTGAAACTATAAATAAAAATAAATTTTTTTGAACATTCTCACACAACGTCATCTAGCCCAAATTAAGCTAATATAAGCTTGTGCTATGGGATTTAGATGACGGATAAACATACTTAAATATTCTAAATACATACATATTTTACATAGAAAACAACCAAACTCTGAAACAAATATTTGTGGATCACACAGATATTTGATTCAGCCCAGACTGTATGAGTCCATCTGTCCAAGAAAGAAAAGCCACCGAGGCAGTAACTTCTCCGATGCAATTAACTTTTTTTTATTTACAGAACCTGGCTATCAAAAATGTACGGTTAGTCATGGATAGAGAAACGGACAAGTTTAAAGGATTCTGCTATGTAGAGTTCGAGTACCTAAAGGATCTAATTTCAGCAATTGAAATGAATGGAGTCCTTAACGTTGATGGAAACTTTATTAAAATTGATGTAGCTGAAGAGAAGAGAAATGATCGGTGCGTGGTTTTTTCTATACTAAAATTACAAAGAGTAAAGATTTGATTGATGACATTATCCACGAGTGACATAGGCTACTTTTTATCCCAGTAATATGTTCTTATGGGAATTGGGAAAGGAAAAACTAAATTATGCGAAAACATTAAAAAATATTTTTGGGCTTGCTGCCCCTCTTTCAAACCCCGATACAAAACCCGAATCAAAACAGCTCATTATGAATTTTAAATTAAAGAACACTTCTGCCAACTTTTGTGGAGATGAAATAAAAATATGACTGTTAGTCGGAAACACAAATACAGACAGACTACAGTACAGTCCAGTATAGTCTCAACATGTAGATGTTTCGCTTGCTTCGTCTATCTATGATGATACTTGCACAGGCTTGCACAGTTTTCAGATTGATAGGATTTTTTATGTGCATTAACCAGCTCTACATTCTGGTGTTCAACACTAATTAACACAAGGAAATTAATTTCTGTCTCCATGATTTGTTTTTCTGTATTACTAATTCTTTTAGTAGACATTCTTTCAAATGTTCCATATAAATGTGATGATAGGAATCCAAAACAGGCTGGCTAATCTTGCCGGGCGCCAGTGGAAATACATTCTGCCTGTAACCAGAGACGCCCGGCAACGAATGCTAGAGCGGCCAAGGCCCTGGGCCGGGGAACTAAAAAAAAAAAAAGGCTGGCTAATCTTTCCGCATTGAAGAGAATTTACCTTTTTTTTAAACAGTTTCCTGTTAGGAATAAATAAGGTTCGAGGGTTCCAATGTTATTTTTATAACATTGGAAAAAAAGGTACCAATAGCGCTCCAGTGGACATTTACCTGTCATTTGATAGGGTTGAAGTTGGCTAGAAATTCAAGGCTGGACAGGCCGATATCCGCTGGTGGCCTGCAGGCGATTTGTTAGTGTGTGAGGGTCCCATAGGTGCCTTTCATTTTCAATAAACTTTTTCTTATAAATGTGTCAAAACAATTACACACCATTTAGTCTCAAATAAAGTTGCTTGTGGATATGAGTACTAAAAAGAACTGATACAAATAGGTAGATATCAAGGGTCGATTCGCCGGCCAGGGAGACCCTTAGCAACGGCGTTGCCGCGGCCGCCCGCAACATAGTAATGGGGCCCGCCTGAGACCAATCACCCCAGGAGGCTGCCCCACATGTTGCGCATAATCCTGATGTGGGGTCGCCGCTCCGAGCGGTAACCAGTGTGGGGTAGCGGCGGCCTTGCATCAGGGGGGTTTGGGAGCCCTTCCGTCCGGCGTCGGCTCCGACATAACCACACGGTTCTAGACGAAGCTAGCCTCTGCACTTTGTCACTTACTGCCGCACCAAATCTCGCCATGTCTTCAC
Source organism: Nudaria mundana (assembly GCA_963556515.1). Classification (NCBI taxonomy): domain Eukaryota; kingdom Metazoa; phylum Arthropoda; class Insecta; order Lepidoptera; family Erebidae; genus Nudaria; species Nudaria mundana. The sequence continues at coordinate 6,067,732 of OY748307.1, forward strand.
GCTTTCCCATATCTCACCATGACATTGCAACAATTTAATAGACGGTACACAGCGGCCCCTAGAACACAAAGTTGACTTCGTTTGAGGTGGAGTTCGCGAATATCCGCGGACTCCATGCGAACCTCAATACCGTCCACCATCACCTAGAGACGGCACGGCCTTCTGTGATGTTCCTAACAGAGACACAGATACGCCGCCCTGACGACACGTCTTACCTCTGTTACCCGGGTTATTTCATTGAGGAACAATTCCGCGACAAAGCCGAAGTGTGCGTGTTCGTTAGGGCGGATCTTTGCTGCCGCCGGTTGCGCTGTCTAGAGAACCCCTCCTACTCCGTCCTTTGGCTGCACGTGGATCATGGCTCTATGAGCCAGATCTACGTGTGCGTCTACCGCTCCCACACAGGGGACACTGGGACAACAAGGCTTTTCGAATACCTCAGCGAAATGGCTGACGATGCGCAGGTGCGGTTCCCGAACGCTGACCTGGTTTTCCTGGGGGACTTTAACGGTCATCACGGTGAGTCTGGGGCTGGGGTCCCTTAGGACCGATCATGTGGAACGAACCGCACATGCATTCGCTCTCTCCCATGGGCTGACCCAGATGGTACAGGGGATCACCCGGATACCTGACAGGTCAGACCACACGCCCGCCTTGCTGGATCTACTGCTGACGAGTCGCCCAGCCCAGTACAGTGTGTCGGTACGCGCCCCACGGGTACTTCCAACCACTGTGTGGTGCAAGCCAGCTTGAAAGTGCCACCTCCTGCTCGTGCTGGGCAAATCACTCGACGACTATGGCACTACGCGTCGGCAGACTGGGACGGTCTCCGCGATTACTTTGCGTCCATCCCGTGGAGCCAGTGCTGCTTTGTAAGGAAGGTACCTTCGGATTGCGCTGCTGCCGTTGCTGGCGAGATCAATCTGGGGATAGAATATTATATCCCTTTCACTGATGTCGCCAGCATCCGCAAAACTCGCCCCTGGTTCGGGCGTGAATGTACCGAGGCTGTCCAGAAAAAATAGTCGGCATATCGCGCCTGGGTCATGGCTCGGGCGGCACGTGACCCGAACGTGGACCGCCTTAAAGCAGCGTACAATAGAGTCACTAGGTTCAGCAAAAGGCCCTTAAAGAGAGCGGATGCCCAGCGCGTCGCGCGGTTTGGTCAGGATCTCACATCCCATCCCACGGGCAGCCGTGGATACTGGCAACTGACCAAAGCTGTGCAGTCTAATTTTTGCCAACCCTCGCTGCCACCACTGCGTCATCCTGATGGATCACGGGCTCACAAAGCCCAAGAAAAGGCGGACATGCTCGCAGACCTCTTTCCGGCAAATTCCCGGGACGACGACCGTGGCCTGTAGCCCCCCGCCATCGCCAACTGTGGCCACACTATGCCTGATATTGTTATCAGGCAATGTGATGTACGGGCAGTGCTGCGGTCACTCGACACGCGGTAAGCCAGTGGCCCTGACGGCATTCCGGCGGTGGTGCTACGAAAATGTGCAGCTGAGTTGCTTCCAGTGTTAACGCGTCTGTACCGCCTATCATACTCTACAGGGCTCGTGCCGGAGGTCTGGAAGGAGGCGAACGTACAACCGATCCCCAAGAAAGGGGATCGATCCGATCCAGGCAACTATCGACCCATAGCTGTCACCTCAGTCATTTGCAAGGTGATTGAGCTCCTTGTCAATAAGCAGCTCATGCGATACCTAGAGGATCACTCGCTAATCAATGATCGGCAATATGGCTTCAGGTCAAAACGATCAACGGGTGACGTCCTGGCATTCGTCACGCATGTATGGGATGGGGCTATGGAAAGGTACGGCGAGTCCTTGGTTATTAGCCTGGACATCGCCAAAGCTTTCGATAGGGCCTGGCATGCTTCGCTCCTTTCCAAGCTTCCGGTATATGGTCTACCTCCTCAACTGTGCACCTGGATTACCAGCTTTTTAAACGAGCGCCGAGTGCGGGTCCTCTGCGATGGCCAGGCTTCTCGCTTCTCGCAAGTGAATGCCGGGGTACCGCAGGGGTCCGTTCTGTCACCAACTCTCTTCTGCATATCAATGATATGCTATCCCTCGGGAACATACATTTGGAGTTACTCGGTTCGTCCGACGGCGGGGCGATCTGAGATTGAGGAGGAGAGACGACGACTCGTGGCTGATCTCGACCGTAACCTCGACAGTATCGTTCAATGCCCACAAAACACAGGCGTGTGCATTTATAGCGAAAAAATCCCCTTTCCTTCCCCTATCCACTCTTCAGAATGCAATATTACCAATGAAGGACAATCTAGACATCCTTGGCATAGACGTTCGTCATAAGCTTAATAACACAAACTACATTGAGAGATGTATTGGGCTAGCTTCGCGGAAATTAGGAATACTGAACAAGGTAAAGCGATTCTTTATACCGCACCAGAGGTTTCTGCTGTATAAAACGCAGATTAGACCCTGCGTCGAATACTGCTCTCACCTCTGGGTCCGCTCCGCGAAGTATTTGCTGGCGCACTCGACGCTATGCAGCGACGCGCTATTCGCATTATAGACTGTCCGGAGGTTACGGGAAGCCTTGAGCCGCTAGCTTAGCGCCGAACAATCGCTTCCTTAGCCGCGTTCTACCGTATTTACCACGGTGAGTGTTCTGAAGAATTCTTAAACCTGATCCCACCCTCTCCCTTCCGATCCCGAACAACGCGTGGCGGGCAGCGATGTCACTCTCATACAGTGGCAACCGTTTTCGCGAGAACCGAGCGTTTTAAACATTCGTTTCTCTGCCGAACGCCCTGCCTACGCACGTGTTTCCTCCAACATATAACCCTGGGTTCTTTAAGCGAAACGTGAAGAGGCACATTACTGGGTCAAGTTGAAGGCCACTCTATAGTATTCCTGTGTACTATGAGAGTCGCCCACAATCGCCAGACGTCGCCACAGCTTACCATCAATTTGTGGCGTCAATTTGTCGACCTAAATATAAAAAATAAAATAAAAATAGGTATTTACTACTTATGATTTATTCTTTGTAAACAAGTATACATTGGAAATACCCAACGACCTATGACCTATTTTTTGTCTACCTGAGTGCCAAAAATCAGCTTCAGCAAACTGTCAAACGGTAAACTAACTGAAAGCGTAACAACACACTTTCGCGTTTTATAAAATTAGCTAACCATTGCTGTTCATGTTACCAAGTTTCATTTAAATTTATATAAACATGATTATAGACTAAAACGATGACGACATTTACTATTTAAAAAGTAATATTATTCCCCGCTAGCGGACGCTCGTGTTTTTTTTTTGTCCTGATTTTTTTACATACGTACATAGAATGGTAACTAATACATATGGAATGGAAACTCTCTAAAATAAACTCACCTACTCGGTTTTTAGTATTTTTCATTGCTGCTCCACTCCTATTAGTCAAAGCGTGATGTTAAGTTATAGTGGAGTTCCTATTATTTTTATCACATTCAACTAAACAAACAAACTCTTCAACTTTATTATTATTAGTATATAATATTTTTTTTAATATTATATTCATAAATTAAGATAATTTGGTCATGCTGGTTGGAGATAGTAATAATTATCTCATCAGTTCACTTCTATTCAAAAAGTGGCGTTTTGTGTTGTTCCTACACAAGTGCAGTGCGCCTAGCTCTTTTTTGTTCAGAGACTTTTCAGCGGGCAATAATGAGATTTGAATTTGGAACATGAATCTTTCATAGTAATCCCACCAAAAAAAGTTTTTTTTTTCTGATCATTTTACAATAAAATTCATCAGAGCATGTTTGTAGATGAGTTTTCGAGGAATAATTTCCAATATTAACATTTCAATATTTATTTATTTATAAGGGTTTTACAGTGCTCCGAAATTAACGACAACACTGCCTAACGACAACCTTGAAAAAGGGTTGCAAATCGTTATCGCGCTCTATCGGACAAACCATTCATTGCACAAAAAATTTGCGACAACATTTTTGTCGAAAATAAATTCTTTACAACTTTGTACTATAACTTTTTGTCGTAGATTTAAACATAACAAAGTTACTAACAAAAGTCGATGGATATTTTCTTTAAGGGGTTATAATTTTTTTTTCTGATCATTTTACAGTAAAATTCATCAAAGCATTTTTGTAGAGGAGTTTTCGAGGAATAATTTCCAATATTAACATTTCAATATTTATTTATTTATAAGGGTTTTACAGCGCTCCGAAATTAACAGTATTCTCCAATGCTCTTTTTTTTTTTTTTTTTTTATATATTTGGTTCGCTTAATTGGCGCCGCCCGCCTGGTGGTAAGTCGTGACGACGTCTAGCGATTGTGTGCCACTCTCACAGCACACATTACTATTGAGAGTGGCCCTCAACTAGACGACCTACTGATGTGCCTCTTCACGCTCCGCTTAAAGAACCCAGGATTATATGTGGGAGGAAACACGTGCACAGGCAGGGCGTTCCAGGCCACTATCGTTCGGCAGAGAAACGAACGTTTAAAACGTTCGTTTCTCGCGAACATGCTATCCACTGTGTGGGGGTGGCATCTCTGCCCGGCACGAGTCGTTCGGGATCGGAAGGAAGAGGGTGGGATCAGATTGAAGAGCTCTTCAGAACACTCGCCGTGGTAAATACGGTAGAATGCGGCCAAGGAAGCTATTGTTCGGCGCTGAACTAGCGGCTCAAGGCTTCCCGTTACCTCCGGACAATCTATAATACGGATAGCCCGTCGCTGCATAGCGTCGAGAGCGTCCAGCAGATACTTCGCGGAGCCGTCCCAGAGGTGAGAGCAGTATTCGACGCAGGGTCTAATCTGCGTCTTGTACAGCAGACACCTCTGGTCCGGTGTAAAGAATCTCTTTACCTTATTCAGTATTCCTAGTTTCCGCGAAGCTAGCCCTATACATCTTTCGATGTAGTTTTTATTATTGAGCTCTCGACGAACGTCTATGCCAAGGATATCAAGGTTGTCCTTCATTGGTAATAATGCATTCTGAAGAGAGGGTAGGGGAAGGAAAGGGGATTTCTTCGCAGTAAATGCACACGCCTGTGTTTTGCGGGCATTGAACTCGACCAGGTTCTCGGTACCCCATTGAGAGATACTGTCGAGATCAGCCACGAGTCGTCGTCTTTCCTCCTCAATCTCAGATCGCCCCGCCGTCGGACGAACCGAGTAACTCCCGTGCAGTGTGCTGTCATCTGCATAGCAATGAATGTTCCCGAGGGATAGCATATCATTGATATGCAGAAGAAAGAGAGTTGGTGATAGTACGGACCCCTGCGGTACCCCGGCATTCACTTGCAAGAAGCGAGAAGCCTGGCCATCGCAGAGGACCCGCACTCGGCGCTCGTTTAAAAAGCTGGCAATCCAGCTGCACAGTTGAGGAGGTAGACCATATGCCGGAAGCTTGGAAAGGAGCGAAGCATGCCAGACCCTATCGACCCTATACTCGGTAAGTATTTACATAAAAATGAATGATCACACAGTTTTCTCTCACTTTTTCATTATTTAAATAAAAAACATTGTAATTATTGTGTTGTTATTATGTTGCACTGTTGTTAATAACTATTTATGGACTCTTTCCCTCACAACGAAACTTTTGAAATGATTGATGTTCACAATAATTTCTAATACAAGTGTACATTTCCTAGAATTCTACATACATACATACATAAAATCACGCCTCTTTCCCAGTGGGGTAGGCAGAGACCACGGATTTCCACTTGCTACGATCCTGGCATACTTCTTTCGCTTCCTCAACTTTCATGAATGTTTCACAAATTTTTCAAGTAATAATTACAATGGCGGTATTCTCAATAAGGAAAATAAGTACTAATAACTTGAACACAGTCCAAAAATCCACAAAACTGCCACGTTAGGCGAAAACAATGTATCTTTTATATTAGTGATTTTAAAAATAGTTACGTGGGAACAACTAACACGGGATACAGGTAAATGGCGATTACATTGTTAACTTCTCCGAAATATTTACATATCCCAAACCAAAAGTTGCAGATTTTAAAACAAACGCTTTGACTAGAAAGTCATGCGGCTCCTTTAGTGTTTTTTTATTCAAAAAGTACCACTTATTATAATCGAAAATGATTAACCTAATATCAGAAGATAGATTAATAAACCGAAGGCTCAGATGGACGGCCATTTCAACTGCACTCCGGCTGTTCGACTGCAATAGCACTGCAAACCAAACCTGTGACCCGATGACCCTATTGCAGTCGGTGTGCAATTGGCGTGGAGTTCCAACGACTGGGCATTTGGAATTCTGGTTGTCTTTGGAACTGCACACCAATATCAATCGGGCTGTACAATCGGTTTGGAGTTTTAGTGCACTCTAGAGTCTGTGATATTTACCTCAACAAAGAAAAACACCTCGTAACTAATTTAGGGTTTGGTATTATAAATTATGGATGGACAGGCAGGTAAGGGTCGACCTAGCGGAAGAAGCGAAAGAAGCTCTCTGCCTACCCCAACGGGAAAGAGGCGTGACAGCATGTATTATAAATTGACCAACTAACCTAAATAACGGACTGAAGGGGTTATTAACCGATAGGTAACATCCACTATAATGAGGGATGCTAAACTTTAGAGACGAATTTAGTTCAACAATGCCAATGGCTTGAAGATATGTTAGGGCGCTTTCAATTTAGACGTTTCGTGTCGGACCGCAGCAGTGCCGAAGCGGTGCGTTTCTCGTATGGCGCACGCACGGTCGTTTGCTTTAATACAAAGCGCACGGTGCGGTAACAGTGCGGCGTCTGCACCGCGGACGCGCGACTACAGGACGGCAACATCGTAAGCTTCACGTGTTCATTTCGCTGTTGAATAGTGCGGTGACTAGACGTCAGAGCTAAGTTCAACAACTTTTCATGTTTATTATTTGCTTAAAATGGATGATATAAACGTGGAAGAATTTATAAATGAAATTGAAATACGTCCTTCTAATTTACTTACCTCAAGGTTATCACTAGTCTTTCTTCAGCTGATATAGTATGTCTGAATATAGTTTCTTGCCGCTGAATTTTACTTTCAACTAATTCAAGTAATTCGTAGAAACATTCACTAGACATTCTTAAGAAATTAAAAAAATTGCTTGGATCTTGTTTTAGCCTAGGGTAAAGATTAGGCGTTAGCATCGGCATCCAGCCCTCGATGAAGTATCTAGGGATCGTACTTGATAGCCGATGGAACTTCGGAACACATTTCCGAATTTTGGTCCCCTAGGTGACCCAGGCATCGGTCGCGCTTTCGCGACTGATGCCCAACCTAAAGGGACCCAACGCTTCCTGCAGGAAACTGTACCTGGGGATCGTGCGTAGTATGGCCCTATACGGGGCTCCCGTATGGGCGGCGCGGTTGACGGCCAACAACCCAACGCTCCTTAACAGACCGTTTAGGAGCTTGGCCGTCAAAACAATAAGGGGCTACCGCACGATCACCGGAGAGGCTGCATGTCTCCTAGCCGGGACCCCTCCATGGGACCTGGAAGCGAGAGCCCTTGCGTCATTGTTCCAATGGCGAAAGGAGGCGCTGGAGCGGGACCACAGGCCTGCGTCTCGAGAAATCGATGACCAGCGGTCCCAACTCCGCCAGGATCTCATGGAGTCATGGAGGGTGCGACTTTGGCAACCCAAGTGGTGTACCACCATCATCGCGGCGGTGAGACCGATCATGGACGATTGGCTGCAGAGGCAGCATGGTGACCTCACGTATCGTGCGACGCAGATCGTTACCGGGCATGGTTGCTTCGGTAGCTATCTGTTTCGCATCCGTCGTGAGGTCACACCCCGGTGTTAACACTGCGAGGTTTCCGACGACGACACCGCACTCCACACGTTGGTGGAGTGCTCAGCGTGGGCGAGTCAGCGCCGGGACCTACCCTCTCGCTGGAGACCATGCTTCAAGCCATGGTCTTCAGTGGGAGTAGGTGGAACGCGGCCGTGTCCTTCTGCGAGCAAGTCGTGCTCGCGAAGGAGGCGGCCGAGAGGGAGAGGGAGCGTACACAGTACAGTACAGTACAGTGTAGTAGAATAATTGTTTAATAAATAATATATGTAAAGTGCTTGTTTATCATGTATTACTATTAGTTTCACCAAGTGCCGAAAATCGAAACCATCAACTATACTGTAATAATTGTTTTTACCAAAAACTTGATGATTGTTAAGGTGCATACCGATTTTGCTAGACAGGCGACTGTCTGGCTACGTCCATCACATCATACACTGATTAAACCCACAGATGCGTAGCACGACTTGACATCACGACTATGACTGAACGTCCATACCTCAAGGCATGCGATGACCACCTTTACTAGCCTTCAATCAAGGATAGTATGGAATCTTGTCCTTCGGCCGCGGCCACACATTGGATTCAACTTTGCGTCCAAGATAATTGACGCCGCTTGATTGGCTGTAATAACTTATAAAGTGCCCTGTGGCCCTACAAATGTTTTAACAAATTTGACAATTAATTAGTTTAATAGTCTAAGCTTTGTTTGAAGTCTTGTCAAACATCTACTGGTTTGACTTGTTTGATGAAAAATTGGATTGCCGTAGTCTTTGAATGGTGTTTGAATGATGTTCGGACCGCACTGTTTGTGAAAAACGTAAATAAGTTTGTCAAAAAAATTGTTTATTTACAGGGCACTTTACAGCCAATCAAGTGGACGTTGGACGCAAAGTTGAATCCAATGTGTGGCCGTGGCTTTATAATAACAGAGTAGTCATTTCAGTGACATGTAATATTATTATCGTGATACAATTTCCAGAGGGGGAGGTTTCGACCGCGGTCGGCGCGACGGTCGTGACGGCGGCGGAGGTCGCCCGGGAGGTGGCGGCGGCGGAGGGTTCAGGAGGGACGGTGGCGGCGGAGGGGCAGGAGGGGGGGGAGGTCGCGGTATGTACGACCACTTCGACGGGGCCGACCGTCGGGGGCCGCGGCATGGTGGAGGGAATGCACATGGTAACACTCATATACAATATTAACAGATTAAAAAAATGTATCAATATGTAGACTATTTGACAGATGACATTTTGTAGTATCCCGCCATTCCGTATTGGCGGTTCTACAACTTTTTTAGGAGACTGAAAAAAATGAAAGTACTTATATATTTTGGTCGCATCATGTACATCATCAAATCAAATCAAAAATATTGATTAATATAGGTTATTAACGTCAGCGCATAAGAATTTACATTTAAAGCCAGATTCGCAAAGCAATGGGAGGAGCCAAGAAGAAAAGAACCTGGCAATAAAAACTTTAGCCACTCTTTTCCAATCATCAGTAACATCATCAGCCAATTGACGTCAACTGCTAGGCTTAACCCCATAGGCCACCTTCAAACATTCGAATCTATGCTACCCGCATCTAGTACTCTCCTGCGACCTTCATAAGGTCTATGGTATATGACTAGGCCAGACTAATTTGTAGATATAGTGATACTTATTAGCGCAATACACTTATGCAAGACAGAATTACGTACCTAAAATGAATTATGAGAAGATGCATAAAACCAGCAAATAGTGGAAAAAAAATGTTGAAATCAGTCAAATAGTCTATTCCTCAGGTATGCCATAGATACGAAGAACTGATTTTGTTTGTTCTTTAGCACCCATGGGTTGTTGTTCATGTGTGTTGTCATTAATATTTAAACTATAAGTACTAATATTAAAAGGTACCGTGAAGTTTGTGAGGTTGTTGTAGATGTTAATCTCTGGATATACTTAACTGATTTCGAAAATTCTTTCATCAATACATAGCTGTATTATCCTTTTGTAATAAGCTACTTTTTATAGTGGAATTGGGAACGAACTATACTAAGCTAGCTAGTCATTAACTTACGGGTTTGGTTCCTTTTAATGTTAGGTACAGAAAAGACAGATCACTTTTTTAACATTCAGTTTGGGAGTTTGTATGACCTGGTTTAAATAATTTTACCTAACTATTTGTAAGATTTTTCACTTAATAATCCATCACATCATCCTTTCATTTTTGCTACTTGTCCTTCTGGGAATTGCAACATCTATAATAACAGTTTGTCTATGGGTTTTATTGTTCTGCTTGTGTTTGGGTTCTTGTTAGCTAACTAACTAACAAAATGATACATGGAATACTTAAAATATATACTTACAAGTAGGTCAAAAAATCTAAATATGTTTCAATCAAATCATTAACTATTCCGTAATGCGAGCCAAAATTCTAACTACCGGGACCAATTAACACCGGCAAGTAGGAAACTGCCGCTCGTATAGCAGCAAAAAGCCCTCGCTGGACGTACTCGTATAATATGCCTCTGCCAACCGTTCGGGGAAACCGGCATAATTATGTTAATAAATGATTAGAAAGTAAGTGCTGCGTGCTGAGCAGAAACGATTGAGAAATATTAAAAGATTCGAAATGTTTCCTAGTATTTGTAACAATAATAACAACAAGTATATTTATAGTACTTCAATGAATAATACAGTAATAAGGAAGTTGGCAAATTGCCTATACAAAAGTCAAAACTGCAACCTTCGACGACGGTATAACTCCGACGCCGACAATAAAAAACAAATACGAATTCTTGGTTTAAAATGTAGAAAAAATGGCAAACAAAACAAAAGGGTACAGGTAGCTAACCCAAGTATCGATGCCAAAACTGACAAATGATAAACAGTTGGGCAGTAAAGTTTAATATTCCACCCACTGATATTGCTTAACCGCTCATGACTGCAGAGATGCATGTCATACATCTACATATAGAAATGGTGAATGTAATTTTTGTCCCCCCTTAGCTCTCGAGAACTGCTTATGCTTCAATGATGGTTGACCCCTCTATGGATAGCCCTCGATCTGGAGGCAAGCCAAAAAATCGAAAATTGACCTGCCCTAAGGGGTCAAAAGTTATAGGCCAAAACCTATGGCGTGGTGCGGCGCGAAGTACCCCGCAAGACACAGTACTAGTAAAGAAAGAAAAAAAACACATTTATATGGTGCAAAGTGGCCACACAAAACAACATAGAAACAAATAAATGACATGTATTCTAAATTGTTTTTGTCATTTGGCAACAACCATAAAGGTCGCACTGAACACACCTCGACCAAGGGGCTGAGCCGAACGGTTAGGCCAAAATATCGGATCACTCTTTATACATTGGCGTACTGATAATTCTGCTTTGGCGCTTTGACATGTGATTCTATGATGTGTGCAAGGAAAACCGACAACAGACGATTGGCCGGCCATTTTCGTCGGCAACTACAACTCAAATACCAACATACCGCCAACTTGGCTATTTTTACATTTGGCCAATGTGCTGGCCCAGCCCCTTGACCCAATGTGTACAGCAACCATTCAGTCAATGTGTTGAAATTTTAACTGTGTAATTCATAGATACCAATAGTGCGATATGTACACATAGTGATCCGAAACGGTAATAGACTTATTATTCTTTAATCACCAGATCGCGAACGGGGAGGAGGCCCAGGTGGAGAAAGATGGAGCGGTGAAGGAAGAGGGGAGGGTGGGGGTCGTTCATCGCGAGGACCTTCGGAGGAGTCCCGCGGCGGGGGAGGTGGCGGAGGGGGAGCGGGCCCGGGGCAGGACTGGGGCCGCATGGGGCGGACCAACAACAACCCGCAGCAAGTGCGTCCGCCCAGGCCGAGGAACTTCGACGATATGCCGTCGGCTCGTCCCGGTAAGAGACCCACGTTGTGCCTTTCTTTTTTAAGTCCGCGGCCCAATGCCGCAGCCGTCTGTTGCGGGACGCCCCAGGTGCGCACTCGGAAGTACACCCTGACTATAAGTAATAATGACCTTTTTAGGGTTCCGTAGTTCAAGTCTCGGAACCCTTGTAGGTTCGTCATGTCCGTCCGTCCGTCTGTCATCGGTCTCCTAAACGGTTAGTGCTAGAAAGATGAAACTTTGCATGAATTTGTATTTTTACTTGGTTAACGAAGTGTCAACATAAAATTATGAATTTTTTTTTGGAGTTACCTCACTGACACGTAAAGTGGGGATGAGTTGTTTTCTTGCGTCGACACCATGGGGGGTACCATTAGCCCGAAACGTACTTGGCCGGTTTGTTTCTCTAAAATTATTACAGGATAAAACATAATTCTGTTACATTTCAGTTTAAGCTATCTATGTGAGAGACTAGTATGTGTCCTAGAAGACCTTGTATGACAGATGAACTGGATAACCATATTACTCGATCGTATATTTATAGTACTAACTGGGGTGTGACTGTAAAACATTATCCAGTCAAAACAATAAACCTAAGGCTCTGTGTACACGACGCCGCATACACACTGGACCCGCACAGTTTTATGTATACGAATGAACACAGGGGCTAAACCGTGCGGGCGCAGAGCCTAAGGCATGTTTTACACGGCCGTTTTTTTCACCGGACAACGGACCGGGCGCGGGGAGGTCGCGGGGCATTCGGCGCAATTTGTTCAACGGACCTGTGTCCGGTGCGTGTAAACATATTCATTATAAGCCATACACCACCGGTGAATCTGGTGAAAACAACGGTCCGTTGTATGGTGAAAAATAAAAAAATATCTTCTATTTCCGATTATATCAATATATATAATTATTCTGTGTATATAATAATAGGCAACGACACGGTGCAATAATAGCTTGTTTTTATTTTAAACAAAAGAATATACTGCAGACACGTCGGGCCGGCCCAAGCTGAAGCTAGAACCGCGCACGGTGAAGGAGCCGGTGAACGCGCTCGCGTCCACGAGCCAGGCGCACTCGATATTCGGCGGCGCGCGGCCGCGGGAGGAACGGCTCAAGGAGCTGTCCAACGAGTAGGTAGAGCGCCCCCCCCTCCCCCCGCGCTCCGGCCCGCACCGTGTGTATATGTATCGACCCTAAGCCCGCAGATACTCGATAGCAGTGAATATTAAATTGTATATGAACTACAGACGTTTGTAACGTTGTTGTAAATCATTTTTATCGTATATTTTGTTAGCTTTATTATGTGTATCGACAGATATATCGCTTCTTATTGTTTTGGCGCGGCTGTGGCTCGTTTTCGAGTTGCAGCCGCGCCGTTCGGGGATTCTTAATCTGCAGTATTTAAATTGCTAGTATGTATTTGTTTGTCTGTTTGTAAGTTTTGTCCGGGCTTCTGTGTACATACGATATCGGCTCGCATAATATTTTATAAGTTTCGGAATTAGACTTGGAAGAAAATATTTTTGTTCCTCTCTTTTGGCGTGTTATAAATATGTCAATATTAATATTATTTTATTTTTAATATCGCGGCGATAGAGGTTCGTAATCGATTCTCTGTTGTATTTGTTTTTTTTTTTTCATTTATTATTTAGTTTTGTTAGTTCATGAAAAATTAATCATTAAATGAGTAATTATGATTATAAAACATAATTTAAGAGTTGAGAATGTGGTGTTACATTAATAAAATTAACTTCCACGTACTTGGATTTCTACTTTATTATATTTTGTGTAATTTTAATATCAAGTAATGTGGCACAGAAATGAAAAAAAATCGCAAAATTGTAACTGGATCTAGAAAAAATCAATAAAAAGTGAATTCTTTGTAAACCAAGGGTTTGTCTAAATACCTAAGTGAAACACCGCATATCCATATTACCATTATCAAAATATCCTTACGTCTAGCGCTGACGATAGACAAAACTGTAGTTAGTCAGTTTTGTCTGTGTGGGACAAAACTGTCTAAAACCAGTCTTAAAACTGTCTAAACACAGTTTCGTCTACGACTCGCCGTGTCTGTGATAGTCAGTTTTGTCTAAAGACAGTTGTTTATAGTCTGCGCGCTTTCATACATTGTGTAATGAAGCAATAGACTGTCGTAAAACATTTTTGTCTATCGTGTGCACTAGCCCTTAGTTTGAAGAGACACTAAGCAATAGGTGTAATCTTTATTTAAAGGAGGTTACAGTACAGCCGAATCTTAAAGTTACGTATGACAGCTCAACCACAGGTCGCTATAACCTTGTTACGTCGTCATGTTTTCAAATCAAAATTCAATAATACCATATCTCCCTAATTAATTACAAACAAAAGAAATACATTATCATAACTCTAAACTAAAAAAAATGTTTCCTAATATTAATATCATTTGAAATGCTAGAAAACATTTTATTACTCATTCTGTAATACGCTCCTGCTAGGTTATATCGTTCGGATACATATATTTTTAATTGCTAGTGATGTCACCTCAAATAACAGTATAGTAAAAAATAGTAGTAATAGCATCCTGTCAATGTTGAAAATAATAGTATATATATATATAATGTTTTTACATTTGATTTGCCTTTTTATTGTAAATAATAGTTGGTCTTCTCATATAATTTACTTTTTCATAAAACAATAATATTGAACCATTCATTATTTAAGCAAGTGGTTTTTTAACTTGCCACCCCAACTATAGCAGACAGGCGCACGCGCGGGGCGAGGGGTGTTCCATGCATGCCTCTCAGTCGTCCGTTAATCGGACTTGTTGTGTTGTGTGTGGCAATATGTCAAAACGCACGCGTGGAAAAACTTTGAATACCCAGAGTCGTGAGGTAATAATAAAACTTCAAAATTATTTTGAACGCGAATACCAAAATGGCGGACCCTTGATACCACTAAATCGTGTGCAAGATCGAGTTGCTGACGCGCTCGAAATTTCAAGACACAGTGGCGAAAATAAATTGCACACGCCTAGGAAGAAGTGGAGGAAGACGTCAACCATGTTGGATATCGACAATTTTGATTCTGATGCCATAAGATAATAATATAATAATAATAAATTTTATTTTCTTCTCTCACACAGAAATGTTGTTACATGAATGAAATAAGAAACCATGTCTATGGCTACTACACCCGTAACGAATACCCTACAAGAGCAAAATTACTTGCGTCTTTGAAAGGAGCTGGCCTTTTTCATGGCGGTAAGACTACGTTGTCAGCCTTACTGAAAAAAATAGGTTTTCAATATTGCACTACAAATAAACGCAAAATTATGATGGAAAGAGGTGACACTTTACTGAAAAGATAAGACTTTTTGCGCGAAGCGAAGAGAATAACAGATTGGAACAACGTGGTCTTCCTTGATGAGACGTGGTTAAATGCTAACCACACACTAAGCCGAACATGGACGGACAATACTAGTGCATGTACGTCAAAAGCGCCCATGGGCAAAGGATCAAGGCTCATAATATGCCACGCAGGGTCAGCTGGTAACGGGTTTAATGAAAATGGGTTGTTGGAAAATTTAATCGTATCCGATTTTGATCGGGACGTCAGACATTATTAAAAATTAAATAATTATATATGTCACTGATGACAACAGTGATAGCGATAGTTCCGACGATGAATCCGAATAATAAAAGGATTTATAATATTTTAACTTATTTTATTTTATGTACAAAAACCTGTAAAACAAAATATAATAAAATTAAGCCAAATAAATTAAAATAACCTGTTAATTACGTACTTAGTATCAAATAGTCACAGCGATACAAGTATAGAGTTTGTTTAGGTACATCACTAGTAATGCCAAATTGACATACGTCATACGTAACTTTAAGATTCGGCTGTACTGTAGCCACAATTTTGTTATTATAACTGTCTCTCCATTATTTTTGTTACATAACAATCTTAAATATTTTAGATACAATGTAAAAAATAAATGTCACTGTAGGATTGTGTTTTAGCTGTATCTTACAGAGGACTGGACGGGATGGTATTGCGTCAGCCAGTAGCCATCAGACTAACATTTGTTAGACAATTTATTTGCTTTTGGGTCTAAACTCTGAACACATTCTGTCAAGATAATGTTGAACGTCTTCAATCACTCCGCGAGTTTCGCAATTTGACCTTGGATAAATCTGTGTTGGTCAAAATGGCGGGTGGGAAGTCATGAAATCGAATGAAACGTGCTCTATTATTTAATAGTGTTTTAGTAGTATTTAGTAGCTAAGCAAAAATATTTAGTAGTATTACGAATACAATAAGAAACGAAAAACAAATTCCGCCGCCAAACTGATGTCTGGTTGGCGGGTGGTAATTAAATGGCGTAAAATGCTTTAGATTTTTATACGTCAGATGTTAGTAGTCTATTGGTAGGTAAATAAAATAGCATAAAATCTTATCTACGTGCTAACAGTATATAAATCAAAGGCATCACTTTGCATCGAGTACGCCTACGCATATTATCACAGCAATGTTACTTATGAGTGTCATTGTTATTAGTCAGGAGGAGTATTTATATTGTATGTTAACGTTGATAAACACTAATCCCTACTAATATTATAAAGGTGAAAGTAACTCTGTCTGTCTGTCCTTTACGCTTTCACGCCTAAACGGCTGGAGTGATTGAGATGAAATTTAGTATAGATAAAGTTCGAGGCCCTGGGAAGGACATAGGCTACTTTTTAACCGACTGCGCAAAAGGAGGGTTATGATTTTACGCGATAACGACTTCTACGCGGTCGAAGCCGCGGGGAATAGCTAGTATAAAATAAATAAATAAAATAATAGAGTAAATAATATAATAGTAATATTAATAATTCCGAATACCTTTTTGCCGTAGGAATTGAGACACCCAGTTGGTGAGAATCGAAAATGTTTTGGGAGGGAGCGGTACTTAGCCCGAACGGAAGGCAAGTCATTTCCAGGTGTTCCTGTCTGTAAAGTACCCTGAGAAAGCATCTGTGCACTTCTGCTACTTTTATATGAAAATAAGCTTGACTGGGATCTATTTTGCACATCCAATCTCGTGGTTGTAGGAAATCTGGTAAACGAAACATGTTTATGAGATGGAATTGCTCGGTCTTCACAAACTCGTTTAACGCCTTCAAATTGAAAATGGGGCGAAGAGACCCATCGCTCTTTGGAACTAAGAAAAGTGGGGAAACGAAACTTGGTGACGTAAGAACTGGTTAATAAAACAATGTTTATTAATTTGAAGGAATGTTTATTGTGTACATATTTAGAAGTCGTTATCGCGTAAAATCATAACCCTCCTTTTGCGCAGTCGGTTAAAAAGTAGCCTATGTCCTTCCCAGGGCCTCGAACTATCTCTATATCAAATTTCATCTCAATCGCTCCAGCCGTTTAGGCGTGAAAGCGTAAAGGACAGACGGTGTCTAATAATATAAAATGTAAAGAACGTAAAGATATTGTTGCTTTTTCTATAGAGTGCACTGTGGAATTGTCCTGTGTTGAGCTTGAGCGACTCATTGTCCTCTGTGTCTATAGCCCACCGGATTGTGATTACGATTCATTTGAGATAGTAATGGAAAATGTATTGAAACAATTGTGTCTTAATAAAAAGCATGTTGTGGTGTGTGGTGATTTTAATGTTGATGTACTTGTGCAGTCACCTAAATGCATTAAATTTATCAATTTATTCAGTTCCTTCGGCTTACAACACTTATTTTCAGAGCCAACTAGAATCACATCACATTCTGCAACAGGTCTAGATAATATATTTTGCAACTGTGAACTCCTGACAAAGGAGGTATTAAGTAACTTCAAATCTGACCATCTGGGGCAGAAAGTCGTATTTCCCATCAATATCACGGCTAAAGGAAAAAAAAATTACATTACAGTATATATACAGAGTATATATACAGTATATATATACAGAGTACATATCGCCTAGAACGATTTAATGAAAGCGTTTCTGAAAAAGTTGCTAGTATTGACTTTAACCAGGTTGATCCAAATAACTTATACTATATATAACTATAACTATAACTTCCTTGTTTAATACAATTAAATCTGAGTTCGACAATATATTTAAATCAAGAACTTTTTATAAAAATGGAAACCTCCAGTTCTGTGACTGGGCAACCACTGGCATCTACAAAAGTAGAGCTAAGTTGTATGAATTATATGGTATGAAGCAATATAATTTTAATCCTGATTTTATTCAGTATGTTAAAGATTATTCCAAAATTTTCAGAAAAGCGTGTGTTGCT
The DNA here is from genome assembly GCA_963556515.1 of Nudaria mundana. Classification (NCBI taxonomy): domain Eukaryota; kingdom Metazoa; phylum Arthropoda; class Insecta; order Lepidoptera; family Erebidae; genus Nudaria; species Nudaria mundana. The sequence continues at coordinate 6,085,687 of OY748307.1, forward strand.
GCCAAGTCATTATATTTGAGTAATAAGATTAAACTGTCCAACAATAAAGTCAAAACGACTTGGAATATAATTAGTGCTGAAACCGGTCGCCTAAAGCCCCGTGACAATGACTTTGAATTAATTATTGATAAAAAAGTCATTAAGAAAGAACCAGATGTAGCACAAACCTTTAATAATTTTTTTATAGACATACCCGCGAATATAACTAGCTCCTTGAATTCTTGCTCAGTTAAAGCTCAACGTATGCTGGAAAGCGGTGTGAATCAGTGTCATGTCTCATTTAGCTTTGAATATGTAAACCCCAATGATATTATAAAAGTATTCAAGTAGCTTAACTCAAAAAAGACAGCTGACTTGTGGGGTATTTCTGTAAAATTGCTTCAGTCCATTATTGTGAATCTCCACATCTAGCTGCAATATTTAATAAATGTGTCAATAGTGGAGTGCTTCCTGATCTCATGAAATACAGTAAAGTGAAACCTTTATTTAAAACTGGATCAAAAAGCGAACCTGGTAATTTTAGACCAATTTCAATACTACCTGCCATTCGTAAAATTTTTGAAAAAATTATATTGCAGCAATTACAATCACATTTTAATTCAAATATGCTACTATATAATGAGCAGTATGGATTCACAAGAGGTCGTTCTACCATTCACGCAGGGGTAACACTTCAGAAGCATATTTTCAATGCCTGGGAGAATAAGCAAGATGCCATTGGTATATTTTGCGATCTCTCCAAAGCTTTTGATTGCGTTGAACATAATACCCTATTACGGAAACTCAATTATTATGGTATCAGAGATTCGGCACTCGACCTAGTTGCCTCATACCTCAGTGATAGAATACATGTTGATATCAATGGTAGTCGGTCTTTAGGGGCTTCTGTAGCTATGGGCGTGCCACAAGGATCAATTCTAGGTCCGTTTCTATTTTTAGTTTACATTAATGATCTACCGTTCTATGTACAGAATTTGTGCGACATTGTTCTATTCGCCGATGATACATCACTTATTTTTAAAGTTGATCGCAAGCTGAGGAATTTTGACGAAGTAAATAGTTCACTTGCACTAGTTCTGGATTGGTTTACAACCAACAATTTACTTCTGAACGCAAAAAAGACGAAGTGTGTTAGATTTAGAATGCCTAATGTTCAGAACTACGGTACTAATATTATTTTGAACGGTGATACCCTTAATCTTGTAGAATCAACCGTATTTTTGGGTATTACTCTAGACAGTAAATTACAGTGGAAGGCCCAAATATCGGGTCTTGCAGGGAAACTTAGCTCTGCGGCTTTTGCTATTAGTAAAGTCAGACAGCTCACGGATGTAGAAACTGCCAGGCTGGTTTATTTTAGCTATTTTCACAGTATCATGTCGTATGGAATTTTACTGTGGGGCAAGGCAGCTGATATAGAGATCATTTTTATACTCCAAAAGCGAGCTATACGTTCGATTTATAAACTGAATGCACGAGTTTCTCTTAGAGAAAGATTTAAAGAAATAGGCATTTTCACAGTTGCATCACAATATATATATGCGAATATTATGTTCGTTAAACAGAATATACATTTATACAGTGTGAACAGTGACAAACATGCAATAAATACTAGAAATAAGCATAAATTGGTTGGGACGTATTATCGTTTACAGAAGGTTCATGACTCCTTTGCAGGATTTGGTGTGCGTTTTTATAACAAAATTCCTCTAAACATTATGAACCTTCCTTTGAATAAATTCAAAGTGGCTGTTAAGACACACCTAAAAAAGGCATATTATACTATTAAAGATTATCTAAACGATACAGAGAAATGGCAATGAGTTGCTTGCTCATCACTCGAGCTACATAGGGGCTACTTCTGTTTGAAATGTTGTTTTGTTGCTGAAACTCACTTATTATTGTTAAATTATTATTATTATGATATTGTAAGGTATGGGTACTTTGAGATTATGTGCCACCTTTAACTAGTATTTAACTTTTTTTGTGAATAACAGAGATTCATAATTTTTAAGTTCACTTGGTCCACACATGGTCACGTACTGCCCTTGCCCTCTTTTTATTGTTGTAACAGAATCATTGTATTTACTGGCGAATAAAAAGAGTGGCCGTGAGTTTTTCTTGCCAGGTTCTTTCCTCACAGGCTCTACCTATTGTCTTGCGAATCTGGCGGTAAATGTAAATGTAGAATCATTTTCTTTTTTTTTGACGTTCATAAGTGTTACTTTGTGACCTACATGAATAAAGATATTTTGATTTATTTTTTATTTTTTGGTCAGAGTTACTTTCATATTTATAATATTAGTAGGGATTATGTAGTGTTTATCAACGTTAACATACAATATAAATACTCCTCCTGACTAATAACAGTGACACTCATAAGTAACATTGCTGTGATAATATGCGTAGGCGTACTCGATGCAAAGTGATGCCTTTGATTTGTAAACTGTTAGCACGTAGATAAGATTTAAAGTTATTTTATTTACCTACCAATAGACTACTAAAATCTGACCTATAAAAATCTAAAGCATTTTACGCCATTTAATTACCACCCGCCAACCAAACATCAGTTTGGCGGCGGAATTTGTTTTTCGTTTCTTATCGTATTGGTAATACTACTAAATATTTTTGCCTAAATACTACTAAAACACTATTAAATAATAGAGCACGTTTCATTCGTTTTCATGACTTCCCACCGGCCATTCTGACGAACACGATAAATCTTGTCAGTTTAAGAAAAGGTCGATGAAAATTTTCTATATTTTACGTGCAAAAATTTGCACATCATCATAACATAGTATAGTCGCCCATTCCCTATGTATGCTTAGATCTTTTAAACTAGGCAATGGATTTTGATGCGGTTTTCACCAATGGATAGAGTGGTTCTCGAGGAAGGTTTTAGTGTAAGTATATAATTTGTCATGCAGCGAAGCCAATTGGAAGGCCAACTTATACTGGACAAGCTGTTGTAATGTGGAGGTTTTAGTTACATACCTTTATTGGTTTGTACCTTAGCCTTCCTGGAGAACCTCTCCATCTATTAATGAAAATCAATGGATGGAGAGGTTCTCGAGGAAGGTTTTAGTATATAATTTGTCAAGCTGGTGACGCCGCGGGCATCCGCTAGTACAGTATAAAAGACATGAGATAATATAGAAATACTAGGTTGCAAAGAGAAGTCAAGGCGTGGTCCGAGGTACTACTTCTTAACGAGAATCTGAAACAGGCGTAGTGTGTAGTGAACACACCTGTAGTTGGTGAGTTGCCTCGTTGGCGCAGTGGTATATGTATGCGTCTGCCGTCCCTGAGGTATCGGGTTCGATTCCCGAGACGATACAAACAAATATGTGTTCGTTCGCGCAGCGGAATGCTGTTGAATTTAAAGATTATAATTATGCAGATATTTAGTGTATGATGGCGTGTAATTGTGTATGAAAAAAAAAATTGTGCATGGAGTAATTGTGGAGAAATTCCCCAAAAACTGATTCCGCTGGGCGAACGTTGTCCTGGCGGAACTTTTTTTAATCCATGGACTTAGAAGAAAATAAATGTGTCCAAAAATTAGTGTGTATTTGTGTGTAATTGTGTATGTATGAATAAAATTAGTGCATGCATAAACTTCGGAGAAATTCAAGATTCCGCTACGCGAACGTTTGGCCATTAGCTAGTTTTCATATAAAGCGCTTATATGTATAGAGAGCTGTAGATTTTTACATACCTACGTTGTTTTGTATTTGTTTATATTTGTTTAAAAAACAGATTTAGAAAAAAATCGTATGTCGGGTTTAAAAGATAAAAATATAAACGTATAATACGCTTATTAGGTCTTAGTTCGTAAAGTATGCACTTTGGGGTCTAGTTTTTCACGTTTATACAAACCTTGTGTCTGCAACATCTTGCCAAGTATCAATGATGTTCCGTTAGTAATTAATAAATATAGGTGTATTTAGAGAGGAAAACTCGACATTGCACCTTATACCAACCCGTCCGTCCGGCCAGTGGTAGGCGAAATTCTTAGGTAGGTAAGACACCGTTGGGTCGACCGCTCCCTGTGTATTTATTGCGCGCCGAGGCAAGGAAAGATGGCGGCGACGTAGTGGGTGAGCGGCTTGAGTGTATCATCGTCACACTATAATAATTGTTTTTTTATGATGCGCGATATATTATAGCGTGGCCGCACTACATATTATAGCGCAATCTGAACGCGCTTAACAATTTGGAAACTATGATGTACCTATTAGATTATCTTGTTGAAGTTTACCACAGTTAGTAATATGCATCACATTGTCCAGTGGTTAAGGAATTAAGTCCCATGGGATATCTGGGACAGAAAAACGAGACAGGCCCACTTGCTCTGTATTGGGACAATTGGGATACAACCCAAAGGAACTGGTAGTAATAAAAATTATCAGTTATTCATTGAAAATGGGATTAGGGCTAATAAAACGTCATTGCTATATAATTATTTTCAAATTCCTTGAAAACGGAACTAGTGATTACAAAAATAATCACTAGTTCCATCATGGAACTAGTAGTGATATAGATTTTTCTGAATCAGTTCAGTAGTAGTTTCAGACTAATAACTATAGGTTTAGTTGCTCAAATTACTGTAAGATCGGAAATATAGGAAATACCTTCAACGGACATGAGAGTGGTATTAAAAAACCACCATACAGAAGCGAGAAGTTAAGTTCTAAATCTTGAATGGACAGACACATCACACCTTTAGTCCAAAAGGGGTAGACAGAGGTGCATTACACAACCACTCTTTCCTAGGCAACTTTTGGACCCTATTGGCAAGCCTTTTGTCATTAAAAGGCACTATAGAAAGTTCATACCCACACTGTAATCCATAGGTACCAAATTTCCAACAACTACTGCTACTATAGTACTTACTAAATAGAATCTCTGCAGTCCAAGCTGTTAAAAGTACTTGAAAACTATTGGTACTTATAATAACAATAGCTAATTGTAACAATAATATATTTTATTTATATATCAAGGTCTTCATCTGGGTCCTCTTCATCCCAGTCATCAACTGCATCAGGTTCATAGTACACTTTGCTTTGTCCGTCGTGTATCTTACTCATGTAAGGAAGTTTCAAGTTGTATTTCTGAATCTTGTCCAGTTGGTCTACCTCAATTTTAAATGTGGTTAAATTATTTGGTAAAGGCTTATCCTGTTCTTCTTCAATAATACTTTCTTTCTTGACCAGATTTAATTTTAAAAGGTCTAATTTTGAATCAAAAGATAGAACTTCTTCCGTTCTTATCACTTTGTTACCTTTCTTTATTGTTACTAGTATATTATCAGGCTTGGTTTTGTTATATGAAATTATTACTTTTGCTAAATAATTTAAATTTGCTTGTAATTTTGAACCATGTAACATACAGTCTTTATGGAGTATTAATATCAACCTGTTGACATTCGGATTACTTTGTATTTTTTTTATACAATTTAAGCATTCACTCCATCCCATGCATAAAGCCATTTGGTTCACGGAGTCGATGATTACAGAACTTTTTTCGTATGTATATTTATCAATCTTGTCTATACAAAATTCATTATAGAAGTTCAAATTAGCACGAATTTTTACAACATTTCTCCAAAGACTGGTTGGTGTTTCGTAACAGAATAAGTTAACTCGATTGCTTTCCTCCTGCACTAGTTCTAAGATTAGAGGTAACACATTTGTATTACAATCATCTTCTATCAGTACAAATGGGGCATTTTTTAACCTCAATAATGTCATTGTTCAGACTCAGTAAGTTGTTGTTCATCTGGCTTTGTTTTGTTGCATAGGTCTTTGTTATCTGGCAATGAATGATATCCAAGTGATAGCTATATTGTTCACAATAAAAATAATGTTAATTGCGAATATCAACTATGAATACCTATCAAACCAATTATTTCGTGATTTCGTGTGGTGTGGTTTTCTTGAGTAAGTTTGTCTCTTGCTTATCACTTGTCGTTGTCAGAGTTGTCAATGTCAGCATCTTGTCATTTGGCTCGTTTTTAAATAATGTTCGTTTTTAACGTCATGGCTCTAGACGCCTTTCTGTCATATTCGGCTCACTGACATATCATTTCCACGATCAGTAATATAGTAATCTAGAGGTATGGTTCTTTAAAACCTCTAGATAAGAGGTATTCAAAACATAGAAAGACCAATGACGGTTTTATAAATATCATTGAGAAAGACTGAAATAATTCAATCGATTTTATCGAAAATAAAGCAGTGTCAGACAGTCAGTTAACTGTCAACAGATTACCTACCTACATACATATGTACACTGGTGAATTTATTTATTTATTTCATGCTGAATTTAATTTCATTGTGATTAAGTTACAATTTTTTATTAATATTTAAATAAATGGAAATGTATAGTCGCATTATTACCAATGTCAAGACATTCAGTCGTAATATAGTGTATGTTCCAAAATACAAACCCCCAAACCATTCAGACATTGAAACACTGAAAGATTTTTTATTACAACATAATAACGTTCTCGTCTTGACAGGCGCCGGTATTTCAACAGAATCAGGTCCAGTATCTCTCTGGTTACTTAAAATTATTTAACGGATCTGAAACTGCCTTCTTACATTCTATTTGCCACATAATTTATTTTCAGGTATACCAGATTATAGATCAGAAGAAGTCGGGTTATATGCCCGCAGCAATCATAAACCTGTCCAGTATCAGCAATTTGTGCAATATTCTAAAGTAAGACAACGATACTGGGCTCGAAATTTTATTGGTTGGCCCAGATTCAGTTCAATACAACCTAATGCCACACACTTTGCTGTCCACAGATTGGAACAGGTAATTCTCTGAGTCCCAGTGCTACAACTACTGTGTGAGTATAGTAGTGATATTCAGCTGATATTATTGTAGAGATGATTTATTTATAAGTGTTCTTTTTGATACCTATTACAGCTAATTGTGATCAGTTCTGGGTGACTGACAGACAGATTGTAGTAGTAGAACTAACCAGAGAAGAAGTGATAACACCTAATAAGGGTAGATTACACAATTATACCATAAATTGTATTATTTTCAGTGTGGCAAAGTTACATCTATAGTAACTCAAAATGTAGATCGTCTACATCACAAAACTGGCTCCCAGAATGTTATAGAACTACATGGAACGGGATATATAGTGAAATGCTTAAAATGTCCTTACGAGATAAACAGACACGATCTTCAAGTGGAACTTGAAACGAATAATCCTAATTTGACAGCTGAGTTCACAATGATAAGACCTGATGGTGATGTTGAACTATCTAAAGTAAGAACTATTTTTAAACAACACAAACTCTCCTGCAACTGGTACACCTGCCGATCAAGATTAGGCACTGAAATGAAATGATATGATTTATTTATTTGTATAGGTCACTAAATGGCTCTTACAAACGTCAGTAAGTACTTAAAATAAAAAATACCTGGTTAACATAACAATCCCTGACAGGTAGTAATAGGCTCGCCACCTATAATAGCTGGTCAAGGATGTATAACAAGCCTCTGACCTACCCTTTGATGGAAACAGGGGTTTATTGTATGTATGTATTCTACATTGTAAAAGGGTTTTCATCTTTATCATTCCTTTATTTATATTAATGATACCAGTTTTAAAGTAATTGTGTTTTTTAGGAACAAGAAGAAAGTTTCAAGAACCCTTTATGTCCAAAATGTAAAGGTCCTTTAAAACCGGACATAGTGTTCTTTGGGGACAATGTACCCAAACCACGAGTTGAATTAGTCAGAAGTCAAGTGTCATCTAGTGATGCCATTTTAGTGTTAGGATCTAGTTTAACCGTATATTCAAGTTATAGAATAATTTTACAAGCCAAAGAGGAAAACAAGAGAATAGCAATATTAAATATAGGACCTACTAGGGCTGACAGTATAGTTGATGTCAAAATATCTACAAAATGTGGAGATATATTACCAACAGTGTGTAGTTATGTTGCCAAGGATTTAAGCTAATATACATAGTGTATATTAGCTTTGACAGTCATGATATCAAACCTACCTCAGCAATACCAGTTATTTAAGAATATATTTTTTATTTATTTATTTATACACAGTATATACAATATTGTGAATGGAAACATAGACATGTTATACAATTACGCCACTTATCTCTGAAGAGATCTCTTCGAATGGGCCTAGGAGAGAAGTGAGTTCAATTAAGTGCTGGTGTGTGTGCAGGTTGGTACGGTTGTTAAGGTTAATAAACTTTCATACATTAACTACCATATTAACATATCATAAACATACATACATTAACATACAAATAGTTAAGGAAGGGAAGCGAGATAGTGTTCCTTCACTTTCTTCTTGAAGACATTTAGTTTTGCAGTTCCCTATATCGTCCGGAAGAGCATTCCACAGCCTAACAGCATGAACAGAAAAAGAGTAGGAAAAGAAATCTGATTTATGGGAAGGACAGTTGAGGCAGTAGGAGAGGTGAGGCCGGCACGATTCATCTGATGCCCGCATCAGAGTGAGCTTATTTATTATATCAAGTGACAATTTATGAAATAAATAATGCAAATAAATTGTTTCATTTCATTTTAATCATAGTATAAAAGAAGAAGGGATACAAAATGTTTGGTGGAATAAATACTTACAAAAACAAAAATGGTACATTAATCTATTTGAAAATTATATTTGTATTTAATGCGGGTCAATAAGAACTATTCATGAGCACACTTAGTGACGTCTACACAACTCTGATCATTGCGTGTAGTCTAGAAGCAAGAGCATTTGTTGCCACATGGTACAACATTTCTATTGTTGCATGCCATGATCATTGTTCATAGCATGCATAGCATATTATGAACAATAATAAGAAAGCTACTGATATTCAAAGACTAAAAAAATTTAATCAATGTAAGATTTGCAAATATCAATCACATTTTGTCAAAATAATATTTAACATAAGGATTTTTTAAATTGGAATTAAAGGCCTTTTATGACTAACAGAAAATCATAATGTTTTCTAAATAACTACATAATTCTGTGGATTAAATTTTTTCAGAAGATATAACTATCACAATATTTAATCATGAAATCATACATACATACATACATATGGTCACGCCTCTTTCCCATTGGGGTAGGCAGAGACTATGGAATTCCACTTCCTACGGTCCTGGCATACTTCTTTCGCTTCTTCCACTTTCATAACTATCTTCATGCACGCTCTCCGGTTCTGGGTGCTCTTGACCTGACCTTTGTTCAAAACATCTCCGATTTGGTCGAAGTACGTTCGCCTAGGTCGACCCTTACCTGCCTGTCCATTCACGCCCGCCTTATGTATCTGTTTCGTCAATCTTCTTTCATCCATCCTTTCTACGTGCCCGAACCATCTAAGCATCCCTTTTTCTATCTTACTCACTACATCTTCTGATACACCGCAAAGTTCTCGTATCTCGCTGTTCCTCACTTTCTCAACCAATGTCACCCCAGTCATACTTCTCAAACTTCTCATTTCCACTGCATTTATTTTACTTTCATGCTTCTTCTGCCAAACCCAACATTCACTTCCATACATAAGTGTAGGGACCAGCACTCCTCTATGAACAGCCAGCCTAGCCCTCCGGGAAATCTTCTGTTCTGACTGTTCATAAAGTTATGCAGAGCCCCATTCACTTGATTTCCTGCCACAACTCTTCTTTCAATGTCGTCGTCACATCTTCCATCCCTTGTAAACTTGGACCCTAAATACACAAACTCTTTCACTTGCTCCACTCTTTCTCCTTCAATAACAATCGCACAGTTCGATATGCTTTCGTCTCGTTCAAATACCATTACTTTCGTCTTACTTGCGTTCACTTTCATTTCCTTCCTTTTCAAAGACTCATTCATAATATCAACCATCACCTGCAACTCCTCCGCCGATGACGCAAGTATTACCTGGTCATCAGCATATAAGAGGCACTTGATGGTCAATTCATCCATTCTTAAACCACACACACTCGCTTTCAGATCTTTCAGACAGTTATCCATGTATAGGTTAAACAGCATTGGTGACGCTACACAGCCCTGCCTGACGCCTCGTTCGATACCGAACCAGTCCGTGTAAGTCCCGTTTATGCGGACACAAGCACTGGAACCCTCATAAAGTGATTGCAGTGCTCGTATCAGATTGCTGCTTACTCCATACATGGACAGCGCTGACCACAATTCGCTCCTCACCACTCTATCATAGGCCTTCTCTAAGTCTACAAAAGCGCAGTAGACCTTTTGTCTTTATGCCAGGAACTTTTCGGGGGTCCGGTTCATTTAGACTAAATCCCATTACGTCATTTTCCTACATATGTCTGAATCTCAGTTTGACTTAGTCCCAAAATGCCTGAAAAACAAAATGACTGAAATCCAAAAGAACTAAATTTTTATATGTACGAATTGCAAAATGACTGGTACATTCGAGTAATCTATACTATAAATTAATAAGCTAAAAATATCTCTAAGGAGATCCTTAAAGATAAAAATCATTCTGGCCACTTCATAGAGTCAAGTGTCATATAATAAATAAATTAAATTGTTTGACATCAGTTTGTTGTCAATTTTATTACTTGATTCACATATATAGTTATATATATATATATATATATATATATATAGTTATAGTTATATTATTCAAAATGGATAAAAAGACAATGACTTTGGTGTTTGTTGAAAATCAAAAGGGTAAGCCGGCGTTATTACATGACGGGCATAAATATAATTTCGGTAATTATAATAAAAGTGGAACTTCAATGTGGAGATGTGCGAACCGAAATGAGTGCAATGCTTCTTTGACGCTCAACAAGGATAAAGATGCTGTAGTGCGTCCATCTAGTTCACATATATGTAAACCTAATTTTAGCCAAAATGAAAGGGATATATTTATTGATTCGTGCAAAAAAGAAGTATGCACGAAAATGACGCCAGTAAAGAAAATTTTTGAAAAACACGTTGTAAATTACAATAAAAATAGCGATAAGGAAATCGTAATGCCTTCATACGAAGAAAAAAAGAATGTACTATATAGAGCGAGGCAGAGATTTTTGGAACAGTCGAACACGGAGTTTTCGTGTTTAAAAGACGTAAAAATTCCAAAAATATTAGCTCACGGTTTTCTGGTTGTCGATGATGGAGATTTGGATAAGCTTTTAATTTTTTCTTCGGATGCAGGCTGTCAAGCGGCAAGACAAGCTAAAGAGTTGCAGTTTTTTGGTGATGGAACCTTTAAACGGGTTCCAAAACCATTTTACCAAATTTACACACTTCATTTAGATTTGAGCACAGACAGAAAAACTACAAATATCGTACCGGTTTTGTACGCTTTGCTTCCAGACAAAACGGAAAAAACGTACATAAGACTATTTTCTATAATAAGGGACAAACTTCATATCAACATCGATGTATTTAAATGCGATTTCGAAAAAGCGCAGATCAACGCCATTAAAGGTTACTTTCCCAGAAACAAAATTATCCGGTTGTTTCTTCCATTATAACCGGGCGGTTTGGAAAAAGTCGAAGGCTTTGGGAATTTGCAATAGCCAAGCGGGTCGACATGTCACCAGTTTATGTGCAATTATGCCCTTATTACCAAAAGAACACATAGAAAGTTGTTGGTCTACCATATTGGAAAAAATGAGAGACACAGATGATATGAAAAAAATTTCTCAATACATCAACAAACAGTGGATTAGTTTAGGTGTTGCTACCCTAAGCTGCGCAAATGACAAGCGACGCAGTAACAATGCACTTGAAGGGTGGAATAGGAGGCTCAATGTTCAAATGCCCCACAAACCAACACTGATTCGCTTTATTTATACATTAAAAAAAGAGTCGCGTTACCAGGACAGCCGTATAAAGAATGCGCTGTTTTCTGGAGCAAGTCGTAGACGCTGCGATATAATTTTTGATCGAAACTATAAAAATCAACTGCACGAGCTTTACCAGGGCAACGTCAGCCCCATTTCATTTTTAGAAAATATGATTTTAATAAGAAGGCGCAATTAAAAAATATTTTACTAAGTTTAGATAAGCACAGAAAATAAGATAATTTGGTTAAATAAGATATTATATTTCTTTCTTTGTTATTATTAGTAAGTACCCAATAAAATTTAAGTAACTCATTTTCCCATTATTTTCTTTCAAATGTCTAATTGACTGTACCTCGATTTCCAGTCATTTTATGATTCCGGCATTAAGAAAATCAGTCATTTTGTTTTTCAGGCATTTTGGGACTAAGTCAAACTGAGATTCAGACATATGTAGGAAAATGACGTAATGGGATTTAGTCTAAATGAACCGGACCCCTTTTCGGCAATGCTGCGCAAAGAGAAGACCTGATCCATGCATCCTCTTCCTTTCCTAAATCCAGCTTGCACATCCCACAATTTGTCATCAGTGTGTGTGAAATCATAGTATTAGATATTTATTTCTAAAACGATTATTTGAAATTGTAACCTTACACTTCTGTACCTACAATGCTAAAGAAAGAATGAGTGTATAAAGAACTCTCATTGGCTGATTCCTGAATCTACCAATGAGACATTTGCGACTGATCGGACTTTCATTGGCTGATATGAGATCTTACCAATGACAGTTCTATACGATGACTGTGAAGAGTGCTTTACAAATAAATTCATAAAAGGATCGTTAGAATCCCTCAATTAAAGATAGAAGATCTAAAAGTTACACTTTGTTATCATGTGGATTGTGGGAGATTTTGGAAACGCTTTTACATAACGTGAGGTGATTCAAAGCTTTTTTCTTTTTTTTTTTAAATTTCGCGGCTCTGATTCAACGCCCTGTCCAAATCTCGCACAAGTCACACATGGAAGTACAGTACCTGGCGTTAAATATTGCACATGGACCTTTGAAAAGAGACAATCGGCTTCGTAGAGCGTTATCTCTGTCGCAAGAAATACAAACAGTCCGGTATCTATTAGGAGCTGTTAAAACAATTATGATTTGCTTTCTTTTAATAATTCTTTTTATTCTTTGTATAAAATACACCAATTTTTTTATTAATAATTTATATAAATAATTTTTCTTTAAGTGTTGGTGTGGACTGACAAAACGTCACACAGGTAGTGTGCGACAGAGATAACGCTCTACGAAGCCGAAATTAGCCGATTGTGTCTTACCAAAGGTCGATGTGCAATATTTATCGCCGGGTACTGTAGTTACCTAGATTCGGTTTTCCACGGGCGTTAAAAAACCGCGACGTATTTTTAACGCCAGCTGAGCGTTAAGCGGGAAATTGAACTTTACTCAACGCCCAGCGCTAAAAGTACAACACTGCCCTGAACAATACGTTGCGATTAAAATCCGCTACGGTGTAAACAAATACAAGGCAATGCATTTGATTTATTCCGGCGTATTCATTACGCGCGTTAAAATATCGCTCGTGGAATCTGGTTTTTTAGGCGGATAATTATTTGCTAGACCGACTGAAAAAAAGATAACCATTAAGGTAAACCAGAAGCTAGCAGGACAGGACAGGACAGCACAGCCAGTCTCGACGTCAGTCACAGCACAGACAACCATGATATCTCAGAAAATTTCAAAAATGTGTTCTTAGGGTCACGTGATCTTCATTTTTAGACTTTAACCGAAACTGCCAATGCTCATAGGATAGCAGAGTCTAGCATACAACCGGCCGGTTTCTGAATTGAGATTATGAAGTTAAGTATCCGCTGAGCACGTCAAATGTCAAAATTCAGGAACAAAATTTAACATTTCAAGTAGGTACTCAACAAACACTCAATTTCAAATTCTCAATTCAGAAACCGGCCGCATGACTTTACTATCAGTTTTTAAGAAGTATTTTTTTGCCTTAACACTATTAAGTTTGAAAAAGATCGTAGTATCTGATAATATCAATATAAAAACTTTTGCACTAACTATTCAATATCGATATATAAAGATCAACTTGCTTCTAAAGGGACCAAGACACCTAAAGTCCGCCTGCAATCTCAGATCATTCAGACAGTTAATAAGGTTGGGTATGGAGGTTAGTTGCTAAAAGTTTAAAATCGAACAAAAATAGCCGCCTGAACGAACTGAGCCTCCAGCTGATCTGTCCGTGTGTGGGCTGCTTAAGAAATACATTAAGTCAATAACATATGATCTCATATCTGTACCAAACTATGAATTAATTACGGCAGTGTTAGTAAGTAATCACATTTTATGAACTACATACATTTCATCATCTTTAATAACTTTAAAATTTCGACAATATGCAGGGGTTTTAAACACATTCTACAATGCACTTGTTCTTAGAACACAGGTTTCGTGTTCTAAAATACATCTAAAGATATTTGTTTATACGATTGGTAGCTATTACAAAATTTTCGCCGTATTTGTAATAAACTTCAAAAAGGCGAGATGTATACAGGGTGTTACGAAAGAGTTATATCAACCCGAAGCCACCCCATCAGCTGGTCGACCATAACCTGTTTCGATATATGGCGACCGCCAAAGAAGAAAAAAAAGTTCATCAAAAAATTTAAAAAGATATTTCAAATCAAAACAAACGTCCCAACGCTACGGCTTGACGTAGCTACAACTAGACAATGAGCGCGTGGTACATAATGTTCAATGCCCTTGGCGGTGGCGCGGGCGTCGCGGCGGTGTGGGCGTCCTTAAAGGATTATTTTTGTTTATGTAAATAAAATTTTGACAAACACATAGTTATGTTTCCCCAGATCCTCGTCCGTGGTTCGACAGGTGCACCACGTGCAAGTGATAGTACAATCTCTGTCCCCAGTTTTAGAAAAAAAAAATCTTACCTGTTTACAGGAAAGGTTCAAAATGGCCGCCTTCCCGCCGATGCACAAAGATACTCGCCGGCGCATAATACTCCGCACAGCTCGTAGCATTTCTTGTGTAACAGTGCTAAATGCGGCTTCAATCCGTAATTTCATTTCTTGCTCTGTTTCGCACTCGACTGCGTACACAGTATTTTTTAGGTATCCCCATAAAAAAAGTCAAGCGGGGTAAGATCTGGAGATCACGGAGGCCACGCGACACGGCCTCCTCGACCTATCTACTGTGGGAAGCGTGCATTTAAATAATCTTGCACGTCACGAGCAAAATGTGCTGGGGCACCGTCATGCTGAAATATTAGATTATTGTTCATGACGAGATCTACGTAACCTAACACTGGCATCACTGTGAGTTCATCATCCAACTGATTTGGTAAAAAAACTGGTCCTATCACCACGTCACCGATAATTCCAGCCCAGACATTTATTCTCCATTGGTGTTGAAACGAGGACTCTGTCGAAGCATGCGGATTATTATGGGAGCAAATGTGGTCATTGTGGATATTATTTAATCCCGCTCTTGAAAATGTAGCTTCATCCGTCCACAACACCTTGGCATCAAAATCCGGTGATGCGTGCACTTGGCTTTGGTACCACTGACAAAAGGCAACGCGCTGTGAAAAATAAGTAGGCAACAGCTCTTGGGTGCGTTGGAAATGATATGGGTGCTGGCCATCATCATGTAGTATTCGCCACACTTGTAAGTGATTCCCAGCACCCAATGCTAAAGCTGCGCGGCGAGTGCTTGTTCGGGCATTATTAAAAAAATGCTCCAGTACATCCTCTTCGAATTGAGGATCTCGTCTGATCGGACGACCTTCTACAGTTAGCGTAGTGAAGGCGCCATTCATGTAAAGTCGGTGCGTCATCCGTCGGAAACACGCTAGTGAAGGCAGAGGTCGCGCCTGCTCACGCGGTACTCCGACTATGAAACGCTCACGGTACAACTCCCGGGCAGCGCTCAAATTGCCTTCTGATGCTCCTACACAAAGCATCATCTCATAATACTCTTCGTTACTCAGAGCCATTACTACACAACACAATCACTATCACACACAACTTGACACAACTCACAAATTAACACACTAAACAACAGAGTCAGGTAAACAAAGAGTCAGGTAAATGTAAAGTGAGGGATACTGTTACTAAAATTAAATTAGAAAACAAGAATATAACCTCTCCGAAAGGTATTGTAAATGCATTTGAAGATTATTTTACCAACATTCCATTTAAAGTAACTTCTGTTAATTCATGTGCCCACAGTGCTGTGGCCTTTCTCGAAAGTAATATTGGTTCTTCATCTAAATTTAACTTCAAACATATAGACCCCAGTGACATCTTGAAAGCATTTAAAAATCTCAAAATTAAAAAGTCTGAAGATCACTGGGGCATATCAGTTAGCTTAATAAGTAATGTAATTGATATCATTGCACCTGACTTGGCACTAATTTTTAATGAATGTGTAGATGAAGGTATATTCCCTAACCTAATGAAAAATAGTAGACTAATATCATTATTTAAGAAGGGATCTAAGTCTGAACTTGGTAACTACCGCCCCATTTCTATTTTGCCAGCTCTGAGTAAGGTGTTTGAGAGAGTGATGCTAAATCAAATGCAAGTCCACTTCACGACCAACAATCTTTTCCACAGCCAGTAATTTGGCTTTACTCGAGGAAAATCTACCACCGATGCGGGAGTAACCCTTGTTAGCTTGATTTACGACGCATGGGAGGGATCGCAGGATGCCATTGGGGTATTCTGCGATCTGTCTAAAGCATTTGATTGTGTTGACCATCAGACACTTTTGCTAAAGTTACGTCGGTATGGTTTTGACAAAAAATCCTTAGAACTATTAGGATCTTACCTGACAGATAGGCTGCAGACTGTTCATGTGAACAACGTTAAGTCAAACGGAACTAAGGTCAAAATAGGCGTACCTCAGGGATCAATTCTGGGGCCTTTTCTCTTCTTGGTTTATGTTAATGACTTGCCTTGCATGATCGAGGCACAAGCTGGAATAGTAATGTTCGCGGATGATACATCACTTATATTCAAAGTAAATCGGCATAGTACAGATGCGAATAATGTTAATAATATTTTAAATGATATTTCAAATTGGTTTTCTACAAACAACCTATTGTTGAATGCAGAAAAGACTAAATGCGTTAAATTTACAATGCCCAATGTCAGACAAGCAAACGTCCATGTCGTGCTGGGTAGCCAAAGGTTAGAATTTGTAAATAACACTACCTTTTTAGGAATAACAATAGATTCTAAATTACAATGGGGTGACCATATCACCATTTTAGCTAATAAGCTTAGCTCTGCTGCGTATGCTGTGAGACGGATTAGGCAGTTGACAGATGTAGCTACTGCTAGGCTAGTTTACTTTGGTTACTTCCATAGCTTGATGTCCTATGGAATACTACTTTGGGGAAATGCAGCAGATATAGAAACAATTTTTATATTACAAAAGAGGGCAGTCCGTGCCATTTATTGTTTAGATAAAAGAGATTCCCTTAGGGAGCGATTTAAAGATATTATTATTTTAACTGTAGCTTCCCAATATATATTTGATAACATACTGTATGTTAGGAAAAATATATCTAGCTATACTAAAGTAAGTGACGTTACAGACAGAAATCTACGTAATAAAAATAAACTACTCCCTCCGTGTTATCGACTTGGCAAGGTTAGTCATTCTTTCAAGGGGGAAGGTATACGCTTTTATAATAAATTGCCTGAATCGGTCCTTTGTATGCCCGACAATAAATTTAAAAACTTTATAAAGACCACTTTATGCCAAAAAGCATATTATAAGACAGTTGATTACCTTAATGATAAAAGTGTCTGGCTTGAGCATGGTGCAGGCGCCTCCTAAAATGCCGTAATTGTAGCATATTGTACTTAGGCGACTATAATAATTTTTTTGTTGTATTATACACTCCCTTTGATTTTGACACGAGACCAATGTATTTAGTCTTAAGAAAATGTGTAAATGAGTCAATTATTTGAAAAGAGTGACCGAGAGTTTTATTGCCAGGTTCTTTCTCTCGGTTCTACTTATTTGCTTTGCGAATCTGGCAGTACATGTAAATATAGAAGCAATGACATTTTTTATTTTAAGTACTTACTGACGTTTGTAAGAGCCATTTATTGACCTATACAAATAAATAAATAATTTCATTTCAATTTCATTTCATTTCATTTCAACTATTTAGCTACCTCACTGCACAAAGCAAAGAATGAAACTGATCTGACCTGTGACCTTGCTAAATGATTTTAAATAAAATTCTAGGAAACTTCAAACGGCGACCGACGCCGACCGAGCGCTTCGTGCGGCATCGCTTGATGCGAAACAGAGACCAAATGTTCCTACCAGGAGTGAGACGGAAGGCTTTTTACAGGCGCGCATTATTTGTACCTATTTGATGTCGATGACCGAAGCAGCTGATTTTAGCTAGTGTTGTTTAAACAAGTGTGTATTTTATTCGGTAATAATGTTTTTTTTATGAACTTTTTTTTTCTTCTCTAGCGGTCGCCACATATCGAAACGGGTTCTGGTCGACCAGCTGATGGGGCTGGCTTCGGGTTGATATAACCCTTACGTAACACCCGGGAGATAAACTTGACAATTTATTTTATTTCAAATTAATTAATATTAATAGTATTACATCTCCAAAAAAGTAATCAGTAACATGTTATTAACATATTTGCTTCTATAACTAGTAGCTATTGTACGAAACTAACTATTCAATTTCTCCATAGTGCCTTTTACATAACAAATATGCATGTATTGTATGAATTTAATGATATTCATACAATGAATGATACATAAATGATATGAATAAGAGCTAAAAGAAGCAAATGTGTTAGGGGTCCCAGTGACAATATTTTGTAATTGACAAGTCTTACGTCAAGCATGTATATCAAAAACCTTATGTTATGCTGATACAGTCGAGTTTTAGATATTAACAATCAGTTTTAATAAAAAGACGGGTATTAGAACACGAGTAGTTTTTAAAGAAACAAGCCTAGGCAAGTTTCTTTAATCGTGCCCATTCCGACCACCAAAGATACCAATTTGGTCTGAATTTAGCCTAAATTATTTAAGTAAACACACTTGCAATATCTCTCACTAGCTAGGTTCATGAGAACTAATAATTGCATGTTTTTTTTCTTACATATACACATTTATTTTTCTTACCGTCACTACTAATAAATATTATTGTGCATTTCAGTTGTCTCCTAGTCTCCTAACTAATTTATATTGTATCAATGTGTATAAATTTAGTGCAATATCGAGTAACAATTTGATGAAATTACACCAGATCAAAATTATTATAGTAAATTATAGACCATCTTGCAAATTTGATAAAACTAGCCATGTCTTTCAGCTCCATTGAAAAAGCTATTTTATTTTTTAAACCACTATTTATACAGATGAAGAAAAAATAAAATTATTTTATTGGATATATTTTATACTTCCTTGGATGAACTATTATTGCTGAGAATTGAACCCCAATAACTTTGTAGAATAACTTTGAGATCCAATTTGTACTAACCTTGATTATATTATAAATTGCCCTTGTTACAGAATGGTAGCTTTTTGTAGACATTACTAGACATCATAAGTTAGGCCAAACATTCATAGATAAAAAATATATATTCAATAAAATGCTAATATTTCTGCTATTAGAGAAAATTTTCTACCATTCCCACAGAAAATTGGCAATTTGCGAGCACATAGCGTCAGCAAATAAAACACATTGACTTAAATTAAGACATTCAACTTACAAATTCAACACCAGTCTTTTGATCACATCAAACTCATGTCCACATTCACATTGTTTTGTCACGACCATAGCATAATACTAAATTGGTTGCCCGTCATTTATTAAGACTAGCAACATTATAAGAAATAGTCTGCTTGTGGTTTCTTAGAAGGCACACCTCTGGATTCCTGAGGTGCCGCTTCAAATATTGTGAACTCCCGTTGCAGATTTTCATTTAACTCTAAGATGGCAGCCACGTTGCCACATCTGAAATATATGTTACTTATTAACATATATTTCTAATAATCACATACACATCTAAACCAGCAGAGGTAGATAAATAGGGTTTGTTCCGCACACAATTTGCAGTAATATTATTTGTCTAGCTTTTATTGGAAAGTCGAACAACCGGGTTGGGACAAGGCTCAGTGGATGATGATGATTATTGGTCCAGCTCTGCAGTCATATAAAATACAGTGACTGTAAGTGTTTATTATTAGAAACTTTATGATAGACCAAGCTCTAGGTCTATCTTTCAGCAGGTGCTTCATGAAGTCGAGACTTACTTACACATACAGTCGATAAGTTTGTGAAACTGCCAAGAATGTGTTAGTAAGAAATTTTTAATAATCTAAGAGCTGTTAAAGATCTACTTTCACCCATCTGGTACTTTCACCATTCTTCTAAGTCTACCATACTATATATACATTATACATATAGAAACTTAACAGGTCAACGGTAGCAGAACCAATTTTGCTATCATTTACCTGTTAAGTTTCCCCCTGTTTCCATCCTGATGATGAGTGATAAATTTTTGCATCAAACACAAACAATATCTAGCCTTTAATAGTACAGACCTGTAACAGTAGTTAGGAGCAGACCACACTGTAAGTACAGTCTCATTGAAGTGCCATTTGTATCCTTCCATGACGAGCTGGTGAGCTCGACAGATCATGTCTATGTCGTTCGATACATTGAACTGAGCCACCACATCGGAGCCAAATAGGTAGCCGGCACCACGGGGTGATACTCCCCAGCCCTGGGTATCTGGACAGAAATATTTATTCACATTGTATATCCCAACAAGATCTTAGGGTTCCAAGTGGACCGATCAACAGACAAAGCTCTGACAAACATAGTTCCTGATAAACGGCTGGCCACCTATATAACATGGGACTAACAGATTACTTCTTAAGACAGATAGACCGACATCACGCGTATATCCCCAAAGGTATAGGATTAACACAGCGACACTTCGCCGGTAATTTCATTGGTCCCACGTAATTGGGGGCAAGCCTATTGCCGTTACCAAGCACTCTAGAAAATGCATAACTACCTGTAATTCAAACCAAAAGTTCAACAGCCAGGACAGCATACCACTCAATAGAATCTCAGCAGTCCACTGTCGTAGGTGTTTTCGTTCAACAATAATTTTTTTATATTATAGGTTGCATTTAAATTTCCTGTAAAATTAAAGTGAAGTGCACCAGAAATGGTAGAATTGAGTTCTACAAAAGTTGTAAATAACAAACTGCACCTTATAGTTGGAATACTAAAAGCTATTTCATTCATACACTAACCTTCAGGGTCACTCCACAACAGATCACACATGGGCCCATCGTGGGGTACTTCTTGTTTGCGGTCTATAGTTCTAATCTGGTCTAATGTCTGTATTGAGGGGCTGAGACCACCGTGTACACAGAATATCCGGCCATCGATGATAGCCGATAGTGATAAGTAGTCAAAGATTTCTGTGCAATATCTACAGTTTTGGAACAAACAAAAGAAATTGTAAGATTGGTTATAAATAATGTGATACAGTCACCATCAGTCATTTTTAGTTACACCCACAACTTCATGTCTTATGCTTTTAAAGATTCCTTTTTCCTCTTCGTGACAGGATTTAAAAATCGACTAAAGCTTTCGAATACAACGCGGCCTTAGTCCGCGGCCGCTCTAACGTCCGTTGCCGGGCGTCTCTGGTTACTAGCAGAGGGTATGTCCAGTGGCACCCGGCGGACTTTGACCACCTCTGTGGTCTCTTCGGGTGTTGGGTCAGGACGAGAATCCCGCGGCGTTGGGGAAGGGTTTTATCCCGCGTCAGTGAGTGAATCTGGTTGCGTGCTATGGGGCAAAGGCCCCGCAGCACGCAACCCTTCTAGCCTGCTTCTGTAAGGACGGCGGATGGCGATCCCGCCGTCCTCAGGCCCCGATCTTCCCTTTGCGCTGGAATTAACGCGATTATGGTGTAGATTGCAGTCAGTCACCACTTTGACAGTAGAAACGCATGACAGAAATGTGTGTTCAATCTAGTTTAGTTCTAGGAGAGACATACAGAGAACAGTACAGTTAAGTAGGTTAGTGAGAGTTTCAACATGCTGAATTTGCAGTTAATAATTCTCTAATTTGTATTAACAGCCTCATACATAGTTCTGTTACACAGCTGTTTGATTTTGTATAGGTAATAAGTAAGTGATGTGACTATTAAACTTCTTACCTCCATACAGTGATTGAGCCGTATTTCCTGAGACATTCATCATAGAAACCATAGACTTGTGTTATCTGTCTTGATTCATGATTACCTCTAATTAATGTGATGCGGTCTGGGTAGCGAACCTAAGAAACATGTGTATTTTAAATTAATTACTTACTAATAAATCATTTATTTAAATCTGATAATGGATTTCTGCTGCACTGTGTATGAAGTATGAAAGTAACTTTTTTTTTGAAAGCAATGATGTTGTTTGCCAACTTTTTTCAAAAACTATAGACAGGCTGGACCTGAACCAGAGATCTGGTTCCCTTTCGGTAAGGAACATTTTGTTAACTGACCAAGACTCCACTAGCCTAATACCTTCTTTTGGCGTCTACCAGAGACGCCCGGCCACGGATGTAGGAGCGGAATAAAAAAAAACGCCTAATTCCTTGAAACTTGCAATCATATCTATGTGCTGTTTCTAGATTGTTTATGCTTCTTACTATTTACTAACTACTACTTATTACTAACCAACGTCAGAATAAGAAGGAGGTTCTCAATTAGAATGTTTTTTTTTTATATCATAATCTCCTTTCTCCTTCCTCATAATATCTTTTGCCTGGGTGAACCGATTTTGAATTTTTTTTTATTGAACACTGCATCCCGAGTGGTTCTATGTTAATTTCGTCCCATTCCGGTTGTTTGAGGTCAGTTACGTTTGATGTGTTTTATTTATGTTCTCTCATCTGTGTGTACAATAATAAATACAACTATACCTTTAAAGCCAATAATAATAAGAATGTTTCTACAGAATAGAAACCTCTGTCTACAAAATCGCCCATGAATAAATAATTGGTCTCCGGGACATCACCACCAACTTTGAACAACTCTTTCAGATCATAGAACTGCCCGTGAATATCTCCACACACCTGAAACCATGTATCAAATCAGTGAAACAGGATAAATTTTTATGAATTATGGAAAAAACATATATTTGAATTTAATCACAATGTCAGCTTATAACTTATAGGTGTACTTATTGTGAATATGAATCATCCAACTATCACAGACAAATTAAATGATCTAGGTAAGTATATCAGAATCAAACAAATACCTATAATTGATTTTGTGAATTAACTTTATAAAGTAGGGAAATTACCGTAACAGGGGAATCTACTCGTTGAACATTACTTTCTTCAACAAGTATTTCGCGAGCCTTGGCACAGAGTGCCTTAACCTCCGCCTCCATAATAATTTCGCATCTCTTAAGTTGCTCAATTTGACGATCAAGATCACTCGTTTCAGACATGTCTGTATGTTAAATGAGCACGTAATTTACCTGAAACAAACAATAATGCCATGAATTTATAGCGAAATTGATGATTGTTCCATTATTCATGTGAAAATAGATAAATCTATTTAAGAAGTTTACAAAAATATCCAAAGTACAATAACCAAAAACAATACAAATTCGAACTCACAAATTACTAAATATTACGTTTCCTTAGCAATTTCTCATCAAATAAATTAGTTTTATTCTTACAAACAATCACAATGCATTCGCCATTACAACGTTAATTCCATAGACTATTCCATAAACTAAACAACAGCAGTAAACTAGAGTAGATATAAAGACAGACAGTAAACTCAAAAAGTAAAAATAAACGGAGAATCAACTAAAATTGACTAAACTCAGAGATTACAATATATTAGCAAAGAGTATATAATCACTACGTTTAATATTAGACCAAATAATTAAATGCGGATTTTTTCAATTGTCGGAATTGCTGCTTAAATATCGATTCCGCCAATATGATTGGCCAAATAAATTTCAACGCACGAAACTCTACCACGATTGGTCGCGAATCTATGACAGATATTCATTCTTTTAGTTCGTTCGCGATTGTTTACAGTCAGTATTTTATTGATTTGGCGACAGGAGTTGCTTTTTTAGGTGTTGTGTAAAATTGTGTTTTTGTGCGTTTTCCGTGGTTCTAGTGAAATATGGGGAACATACAAACCGTTGGTCCAAATGAGGCTCTCGTAGTTTCAGGTAAAATTTTAAATATTATTGTTACCAACCTGTAGGATACTGATCTGTTTTGCATAAGATTTATTTTTATCCACCTTTTTATGTGTACTGAGTGTAAGGAATAAATACAAACAAATATGTACGCCTTCTTTTCATTTTATTAAGTATTTATAATTTAATATTAAGACTGGCTTAAGTTTAATGATAAAGAAATAGCCTTATCAGTGTTATGCTTATGAATATTGAGACTAGTTCAATGATAGCGATGCGATGATAATGGAATTTCAATCGCATGTCTAATAAACTTTACAATTAGGTACTTACTTATACAAAAATGATCTAACGGTCTATTACTATTACATTACATACACACGCCCTAATCTCTTACTCATAAATTCCTTATATCGCTAGCTGTAGGTATGTACCCTATATTATACCTATTTACGCTTGATTTATACAGTGATACAGTCGCCTCAGACTAGAAGAAGAATAAAATGAAAATGAAAATGAAATGTTATTCTATTAGTCTGAGACAGTCGCATCCCGAGAATTCGCGAGCGCGGACTAATGTTAATGTTTACGTAGGTTACCTATTAAAATACTTTATTTTACTAGTATACTAGTAAAATAAAATATAGTTACTAGAATACTAGTAAAATAAAATATGGTTTACTAGTGACTCAGACTAAAAGAATAATTATTCTTCTAGTATGAGACTAGTGAGTACTGCTGACCTTTGGCATTTATACTGGAGTTGCCTTAGAAACAAAGTGATTAAATAGGTAGGTACAAGGTCATTGTCTAACTAAACCGTAAGTCCGTAATACATTTTGATACTTAATAAATTGATCTAGCTGCGGTATTTTATGTAGTTTCGTATCCGTTTCCCGCAGAAATCTTGTAGAGGGAGTAGAAAGTGCGCCCTGACCTCGAGCCGCGGACTTACCTGTATGAAGTTACTGTACTTACCCCTTTTATGAACGGTATAGCAAAATTCGTTTCCTAAGTTACAACGATGGATGGACGAACATTTAAACTTCCGTTCCTATTTAGTAGTATTAGTAAGTGAGTGTCTACGTCTAACACCGTAAATAGCTAAGTAGGTAGGTATGTGAATTACCGCACTAATTTTTGTTTGTTTCGACTAGAGTCTAGACTTCTAGAGCGTAGACTGTCACAACTTAATACAACCAGATTACAACACGGTGTAACGACAGTAGAAAATTCCAATATACCTAAGGTATACTTGGCTACCTATATTCTGTTTACTAAACTTACATTAAACTTATGGGATATAAGATTTCAAACTGGACCTACTGGAACACCTATTGGAGTTTCTAGGTTCCATCTAAAGTGTAGACTTCGACTATTCGCGTGTGTGTCACAGTGACAACCCTTTTCCTGACCAGGAGCCGACTTTCCTGTTCTAATCCACACGTAGATCCACACCTATCTATCATTTCTTTACGTAACAAAATCTCAAGACCCAAGGCGATGGAAATAATGTTGATGCCAAGGCCTGGGTAATAAAATTTAACTCAACTAGATCCTCTAAAATGTTTGACACTGACAATTTTTTTTCACGCGACAGCACTCGGCATACTATCATTCTGTCGTATGTACACATTTACATAACAATACCATAATGACCAAGGCCAGATCAATACTACAGTAACTGTAAAGTCCCACCTACTTTACTAACGTAAATTATACTCACAGAAAAAAACTACCTTAACATACAATTACCTATGTAATTATTATAAAGCGGAAAATTGTATTAATAGAGGTTTGTTTCTTTCACGCCAAAAATATTGAATGGATTTTTACTATTGAAGTAGCTTTTTATTTATTTAAATAATTATCTATCTGTTTCTTGGCTGTTCTCTCTGAGACAGTCTTGAGAATGCCTCGTTTAGAGGTGAAACATTTGTCGACGTTTTAATGTCTTATATTGTTGCGAGAATGATGCAATTATTTAAAAAATAGTTTGAACATCTTACTTACCATTACTTTGTCATGGATTTTCGCCAGGTAACGCCTGATTCTATCCAATTATCTATCTATTTAATTATCTAGTAGTCCATGTAATGAAGTTTAAAGGAAACCTGTAACGGATTAGATAACTTTGTATAATTCACGAGTTCTAGAGGATATTATGCGTGACTAAGGAACACTATTCTATGCGTGGCCCAACACGCACTTTTCAGGAGTTCTAGCACTAGACTCTATTATGTGTGACTACGGAATCCTATTCTATGCGTGACCCGACACGCACTTGGTCTGTTTTTATTGTTGTATTGCATATATTATGCATATTTATGTTTTATTAATTAGCAAAAGTTTCCGGTTAGTCCAAAACTAATGGTGAAAAGTGGGCGTAGAATAAACACAATAAATAATAGAGAGTTATCTTATCTTATTATCTTGTGACACTACCGTACCTCAAGTACCTCACGGCGGGTGGCGTTATAATCCACGCGTTTACTTGAAGAACATGTTGCGATAACGTCAACTTTTGTACTTGTCATCTTAATATTATTTTACGATGACGTCATGACATGTTTAGTATCATGATAGCACGTGGACTTAAATCAGTAGGTCAGTTCAAACCCATGACAGGATAAATTATATTTGTTTAACAGTTTACGCGCATTTTTGCGAACTACTTCAGATAAATATGTTTAAATATTATGTACATATCTACTTTTATATTGCCTGACGTTTCGATCAAGTTTTACCGACCGACGAAGGTGGCCATCAGTGAACCATATAATGAAAGCCAAAGTTTAAAATGAAACTGGATGTTACAGTATTAGTGTCCGTCAAATTCATCGGCATACTTATTATATTCTAATAATAAATAAATATTTTTGGACATGCTCACACAACGTCGTCTAGCCCAAACTAAGCTATAAGCTTGTGCAATGGGATCTAGACAACTGATAAACATACTTATATATTTTTAAATACATACATAACATACATTGAAAACACCCAAACTCCGAAAACAAACATTTGTGGAACACACAAATATTGGATTCGACCCGGGAATTGAACCCGAGACTCGTATACGTCGAAATACGGCAAATAATTAACACTTCTTGCGTTTATTCATAGAAATAGTTCGGTAGCCATACTCCATCCAGGACCTGTGGATGTGACATGGTGTAGCATTTGCCTCGTACACTTCCTCGCTTCTAGCAAACTTGTCTTTCTTACAGCGTCAAAATAAAAAATAAAAACCTGCCAACTGCGTGTCAGGCCACACATAGAATAGGGTTCCGTAGTCACCCATAATAGCCTCTAATACTCCAGAACTAACAGAGTTAAGTAGGTATATGATCCGTTATAGTTATCTTTAAGCGTTCATTACACTGCTGACTATCATCATGAATGACGGACAGACAGACGGACGGAGGGACGGACGGACATGACGAAACTATAAGGGTTCTGGGAATTGGACTATGGAACCCTAAAAAAGAACAAGAATAGAGATTATACAAATACACTGTGTTTACTTTCTACGTTTAATATTATATTATTCTTCTTTTCGTGTCGATGGACAACACATAATTGTTATTAAATCGCCTTGACCCAGTGCTCTGCGACGCGTATCGCATTTGACCTGGCCTCGTATAGGTCTTCTAAATTACAAGACTCTGTGCAACCCGGACATTATACATTATATTACTGAACCCACAGTTCATGAATTAATTAAATTATCTAATTACTAACAGTTCCTGAATAAATTATCTGTTAAGTAAAGGCAGTTTTTTCAGACAATTATCATTCTTATTTTAGCTACTAAAACTTATAGAATAGACTTAAAATTACTTTGTAACGTGTCCTTCTTAAGGTTGCAGGCACACAATAGTCTCTCACATGTTCCTCATTTCCAAGAGATCAATAAACTGTTTATTTTGCTATAGATTGTTTCCTGTAAGACCTTAAGGAGTCGTAGGCTGATGCAGGTGGCTGCTTCTTATACACTAACAATACTATTCAACACTTCACTGCATTATCTAATTTATTTCGTTTTCCATCTTTTATTTTCGAATTCTACTCGAAATTTAGCAGTAACTTTTTATAAGCGAATTCCATATCTTTCTATAATTTCCAATCTCTCTTGATCATATCAGCGGCTTTTTCTCCTATCATGATAGCTGGTGCATTAGTATGAGCTACTATCGTCCTGGGTATTACACTGCTATCTACAACGCGCAGGTTCTCTATACCATACACTTTAAGTTCTGGGTCAACTATAGCCTCAGGATCTGATGATGGACCCATCTTACAAGTAGCTATTTGATGGTGAAGAGTCGAAGTCATAGTTCTAACTGCGCATTCCCAGTAACCATCGCTGTTAAATTCGTAATCTTTGCAGTTAGGATACTTCTTTTTATAAAGTTTTGCACCATATTTTCTAAAAGGTGGAGTGTCTACTAGTTTTATAATATATCTGATAGCTGCTATCATTGTATCCACGTCCTGCCTGTGGGTCAAATAATTACCGTTAAGACTTGGCTGCTGGTACGGATCTGTAGATTTTAGCTTCAAATAGCCTTTCGATTTTGGATGTAGCAGCATGAATAGTATAGAAAAACTCTCGACATTTTCAAGAGGTTTATAAACATCTCTATACAGCCAGTCTGTAAGATGTAATCCTTTGGCAACGAGATTGCCCTCATCAGATGCCATAGCAGCGCATGCGCCCAGCAGTTCTATATCAGGATAATCTCCGATCTCATCGGAAACATTGGTTTTGATATATCCTATTGTTTCAACACCAGCTAAAGATGACATTGGTCCATCACCATAATGATCGAATTGAATGACAGTTTGAAGGTTAGCTAATTTCTTTTCAATCAATGTTATTTTGGTTGTATTCAAAGTGAAAGCTAGACCTGGAAAAGATATGTGATCGTACAAGGTTTCGCCCACTTTCAAGTCTTGTACAACAGGTACACCAAAACTTTGTAAGTGTTCTCTAGGTCCTATTCCAGACAGCAGCAGTATATGCGGTGATTCAATAGGCCCTGCTGATAGTATTACTTCCTTTTTAGCTCTAATTTGATATACTCTTTGGTTTTTATGAAATTCTACTCCGGTAGCTGTCTTTGAATCTGGGTCAATTATGACTTTGGTGGCCCTGGCTGTTGTCAGTATGTGAAGATTTTTTCGTTTCTTATTACTGTGCAAGAAAGCTTTAGCTGCGCTGGCACGTTGTCCCCGGGTCATGGTAGCTTGAATGTAGCTGAATCCGAAGGCGTCAGGGCTATTGTAGTCCACTCTGCGATGTCCTAACAGTTTTGCTGCGTCCAGAAATGCTTTTGATAGTTTTGACCTGAAATAGATATCAGAACATTAAATAGTTGGTCTAAAAGGAACCCACACAACACCTGGCCGCGGTCGAAAATGTTAAATTAGGCTACGAACGTTAGTCAGGTAGAAAATCGAACAAAAAATGCCGTCTGAACGATCTGAGCCTGCAGGCGATCTGTCATGTGTGGGTTGCTTAAGACAAGAGTATTATAAAAATCTCTAAGCTAGAGGATTCTGTGTTATGCAATCAGTGCCGGCAGTTAGTCAATTGGTGCACCAATTAACACTATGCTTTTGGGAGCAGTTTGCGTCTAGTCAAGATCGGCCTCTTGACTTGACGCAAACTGCAAATACAATTAAAACAGGGCCTACCTAAATGGCACGTCTTCTACAGGTAATTCTCCGTCTCTGCCGTGCCAAGGAGAATTCTTGAGTCCTTTTAAATTAGCTCGTTCAGACTTTATATAGTACTGCATGACATCATTGTAAGACCTGAAATTGTTTAGTAAAATGTTAGAATAATTGTGCGCCCCGGGGTTATACTTAATGCGTACCTGAGACGCCCGGCAATGGACGATAGGGCGTAATTAAAATATCCTGTATTCGTAACAGCCACTGTGTAATAAAGGTGCCTGAACATTTGAATACTATGAGTTGTACTAACTACAGATTGCTATTAATTTCGTGTAAGGGTATAACACTACAACTACACAACACTACAATAAATTATGCTACGGCACCACCCGCGTGGGATAGTTATCTTCTCGTTCCTATTTCGCACGGGTACACATAACCGGGACAAAAAGTAGTTTGTGTTATTCTTATGTAATGGGCTTATACATGGGGCACACTAAAAGTTTTGCACTTCTAGCTAATCGGAACTATTTGAATTTCGAATATTATATTTTTTTAAACATTGCAACCTTCTTAGTAATAAAAAAAAACAATTGGCAGGAAATCATTTGTCAATTGCTTTTTATCACACATCAAAGTTCTACGCAGGCTGTCGCAACTACATACAAAAAAAAACTATTATGAAACGGGGATAAATTTTTATGGCTCAATATTTGTCTCACTCAATTTCTCAATCTGTCCCGCTCGTTCCTTGATGAAATGTCATGTGTCACTGTCTGTCGCTGTGGATGTCTAATCGTTATTTTCAATTTCAATAATAATGTTTTTCTTTGAATGTTATTAGTGAAATAATTGGGAGAATAGCTGAATTTTATTAAAATTTTTGTAAGACCGTTCTCTAGAAAAGACTGTTTTATACATTGTTTATTAAAATCGAATATGAAGTATGTATAGAAAGTGTGAAATATGTAGTTTAAAATCTGGAAGAAAGGACGGCACAAAACGGATTTTCATGGCCAGATTTCCTATGGATGAGAACAATAACACCGGAAGATAACAAAATATATAACTACATAGCATGAAAGAATGATGGAAAGACAAATTATCGCTCAAAACATTTGATAAATGTGTTTTTGTGTTCGAACGTGATGTAAAACCTTATCTTCATAACAAGGTAATCGCTGGAATGCGGGCGGTTACATACTTACATCCAAATAATTAAGACGGAGAACCCTACCTAACATCTAAAAAATATAATTCAATTTTCAACAATGACGCGAGCCAACGAAGCCGCGAATTGTTCAAGTGTATATAGATAAAGATGCAAAGGTGACCTGATTCCTGTCGGCCTATAAGCTAAGTAGGTATATCAAATGAGTTCTGTTTAGTGTCTTAGCTGCATGTTATAGTTGGTAGAAGCTTGATGATAAAGTTGCGGGGTAGGTTGACTTGTAATTTAAAGCTATTGCTCTGATAATTTACTTGTCAGCACATTGCAATAACCTTTCTAGCTCATTCTCATGATATTGTACGGATGGATGGAAAGTAACCTCCATCCAACCGTGAAAGTTAGTTTGACCCGTTAAAGTGATACTGAATTGAGACTAATAGAATTGTAAAGAGACTAAAGAAAGAGAGTGTGAGTGACACACCAGACAGATACGTACGATACAGGACGTTGATATCCTTTGTATTGGTTTCATGTAACTTACTTAATTGGGGATGGATTGAGACGTCCTATGTTCATCTAGGCGCCAAGTAAAGAGATGAGGGACGTCCTTAAAGAGTGTTGGGGACGTCCCTAAAGTAAAGTGAGCGGCTTCCTGTGACGGGGTGTATGTGACCCCCATCAGGACTGCCAGATGAGAGTGAGGAGACGTCCTCAAAGTAGAGTACGGACGGCTTCCTCTGATGTGATGTATTGAATCCACAGCAGGGCCGTCCGACCATTGAGTAAAGTGAAAGAGTTGTACAGTAAAGTGTAGACGGCCTCCGATGATCCACCAGGACCGTCTGACCATTGTGTGTAGTATAAAGTAAGTATAGTAACTTACTTGCCCTTAGATAAATCATTCCCTGGTTCATTCAATTGTATGCCAAAGAGAAAAGCCTAACCCTTCCTTTTACCTAAAGAAAAGATGAAACCAGGTTTACCATAGTTTAGAATGTAGGATACTTAGACAAGTGACAATGGTTGGTTACAGAAAGGAGAACAAGAGGAACTGTTGGGTGCTATGGACTAAGGATGTATTGGAGGCTCAGATAACCGGATCATCATTACACAATAGAAGCGAAGCAGATTGTAGATTATATAAAACCTTCTAGCCTACTAAAGTGAGTTTTAAATAAAAAGGGTCATAATGTTACACAGTCACCAATACTACGAGCTGCAGAATATTGATTGAAGAAGAAATTACAAATATTTTTAATACACATGTAATGTTTTTAAATAAATATTTAATTTCATGAACTTATCATTTTAAAACCCAAACTGAGCCTATACTCCGTTTTTTAATTAAATGTACTGCCTCCGGGAAATTGAACGCTTATTCATTTTTAACATGTAACTTGTATGACGCAGTACTTTAGTTGAAAAATGGAGTATAGCGTCTGCGAAAATATAAAATTATTTAAAAAAAGGACGGACCACTGCGTTTATAGATATCGATAAATGCCACTGCATTTATCGATATCGATAAATAAAATAATATTAAGTGGCACATCTCTATTTTTCTTTCCTTATGTTGGCGACTCTGTATGTGTAACATTTGTTAGGTTGGCTACATAACGTTATCCCTGATTTGACATTTTGTAAGATTATTTTGCACTATGGGAGTCCCGTCTCTTCTTACCTAGTATTGTATTCTCTTTGGTTCTACGTATGCAACGAAAATGGAATTAAGTCGAAAAGATTTTAGAGCGATGATTTTTTATGATTTTAAAAGTTATCTCTCTCCGCAAGACTGTACCGCTCGTCTTCAAAATGCTTTTGGGAGAGAAGCACCTTGTTTGAGCACCGTGAGGCGATGGTTTGCTGAATTTGAGAGAGGTCGAGTTTCTTTACATGACGAATTACGTGAAGGGCGGCCTTCAACTGCCGTCAACGAAAATAATGTGGCTACTGTTAAGCGGTTAATTGAAGAAAACCCGCGGATTACCTATGAGACAATTCGAGGACTATTGGGGATTGGTATGAGTCAAATCCAGAAAATTCCGAAGAGGCAGTGATAGCGTTCAATCAGCACGTAGAAAACATGCCTTCAGATCTGTGGTACTCCTGTTTTAAAAAATGGTTCGATCGCATGAAAAAAAAATGTTTAAAATGTAAAGGAGAGTATTTTGAAAAGCAATAAACATAATATTTTGGTTTTAACATGTTGTTTTTTTAAGTTACTCAAAACTTATAGTGTGACCTACGTAATATTCTATAGTTTAATTTGCTTGAAATATCCACACAACTACTAGTACAAACTTTCGCGTTTCCAATACAGATTTTGGGTCCTATCAACATATCCGAGGCCCAAGTCTGCGAACCACCGAGCAATATTTATCCAGAGTATCAGAAAACGACAATACACTGGCCACGTATTACGTGGACCAACAAATTGCTTGGTGAAATGAAGGTGTAATAAACCCCTTTGTATAGGTACTGCTCTGGGAATAAAGACTTAATTCTTACGACTTAAGCTGAGGAATTTTGACGAAGTAAATAGTTCACTTGCACTAGTTCTGGATTGGTTTACAACCAACAATTTACTTCTGAACGCAAAAAAGACGAAGTGTTTTAGATTTAGTATGCCTAATGTTCAGAACGACGGTACTAATATTATTTTGAACGGTGATACCCTTAATCTTGTAGAATCAACCGTATTTTTGGGTATTACTCTAGACAGTAAATTACAGTGGAACGCCCAAATATCGGGTCTTGCAGGGAAACTTAGCTCTGCGGCTTTTGCTATTAGTAAAGTCAGACAGCTCACGGATGTAGAAACTGCCAGGCTGGTTTATTTTAGCTATTTTCACAGTGTCATGTCGTATGGAATTTTACTGTGAGGCAAGGCAGCTGATATAGAGATAATTATTATACTCCAAAAGCGAGCTATACGTGCGATTTATAAACTGAATGCACGAGTTTATTTTAGAGAAAGATGTAAAATGTAAATGTAGGCATTTTAACAGTTGCATCACAATATATATATGCGAATATTATGTTCTTTAAACAGAATATACATTTATACAGTATGAACAGTGACATACATGCAATAAATACTAGAAATAAGCATAAATGGGTTGGGACGTATTATCGTTTACAGAAGGTTCATGACTCCTTTGCAGGATTTGGTGTGCGTTTTTATAACAAAATTCCTCTAAACATTATGAACCTTCCTTTGAATAAATTCAAAGTGGCTGTTAAGAGCCATTTCACGTTTTCGCACGAATTTCTAATATTTTGAGCTCCTAAATTACAATAGTCTGTAATAACTAGAAGTTATTGAATATGCGCAAAAAATGGGCCAAGCTTTCGTGTTGACGTTTAATGTAACACATTTACTAAAAATAACTTATTTGATCTATAGTAATCACTTTCCCACAAGCATTTTATTGAAAAACGGGCGCAGAGTTGATTTCAGAGTCGTATTTCAATCAAAAATACTTATAAATTGAGTTTAAAAAAATACGTAAAGCATTGGATATATATTTTAATCGTCATTTAATGTAACAGATGATTGAATTGTATTATAATTATTTAGTCAAAAAATAAACCATTCGGCCAATTTTTGAGTTTAACATCGCAATTTGATCGTGATTTTTGGTTTAAATACACAGTAATTACAAAAATAAAATTATTCCAAAATAAACTACGTTCATTAGA
Organism: Nudaria mundana; assembly: GCA_963556515.1. NCBI lineage: Eukaryota > Metazoa > Arthropoda > Insecta > Lepidoptera > Erebidae > Nudaria > Nudaria mundana. The sequence goes on from OY748307.1 coordinate 6,120,356, forward strand.
GAACCGATTTCTGCAGTAATATAGGAAATTCTTGCATATACTTTGTCAAAATATTGATATAACTTCAATCAAAATTACAATAAATTACGATACACAAGTGGGCACAGTACTAAGACGGCGCATTTTGTGAAATGGCTCTTAAGACACACCTCCTAAAAAAGGCATATTATACTATTAAAGATTATCTAAACGATACAGAGAAATGGCAATGAGTTGCTTGCTCATCACTCGAGCTACATAGAGACTACTTCTGTTTGAAATGTTGTTTTATTGCTGAAACTCACTTATTATTGTTAAATTATTATTATTATTATGATATTGTAAGGTATGGGTACTTTGAGATTATGGGGCACCTTTAACTGGTATTTGATTTTTTTTGTGAATAGCAGAGATCCATAATTTTTGAGTTCACTTGGTCCACACATGGTCACGTACTGCCCTTGCCCTCTTTTTATTGTTGTAACAGAATCATTGTATTTACTGGCGAATAAAAAGAGCGGCCGTGAGTTTTTATTGTCAGGTTCTTTCCTCACAGGCTCTACCTATTGCCTTGCGAATCTGGCGGTAAATGTAAATGTAGAAGCATTTTCTTTTTTTGACTTTCAAAAGTGTTACTTTGTGACCTACATGAATAAAGATATTTTGATTTGATTCGGTATTGTGTTGTCGTAGTGGTATTTATTTACCATGCGTTTCTTCTGTTTCAGGTATGTCATAACCACAAGTCACAAGTGCACATTCCGGTTACATCCCAAGTTTCACACTGCAGGCATGGGACGGATGTTTTATTTCAAACCTTACGTTCCAAAATCACTGATGTATTACAAATGTGTGAACTTACCAGCCGTAGTTTCCCGCGGCGGCTATCCTGTCCCAATCCTGCTGCATTCCCCTAGTGTAAATCATATAATTCACCACACTGGAACCTCCTACAGCTTTTCCTCTTGGCCAGAAGCATTTTCCATCGATCATTCCTGAAAATATCCTCATTCTTATTAAGTGAATCTATACTTAATTTATGAAGCTGAAGAGTTTCTTTGGTTGAATGCTCTAATCTCAGGCACCACCGGTTTGAATTGAAAAAATCGTTACTTTGATGTAGTAATACATCGTCCGTGTCTGCGAACTGGTATAAAACAAAGCCGTATTAGAATCAACCCGTGGTTATACAGAGTCACAACTTACCCATACAAACTCCTGGCTGGTACTCCATAGTGTAAGGCCACACATATTCAGTTTGCTGAAGCATCGGCGCTAACAATGGCACGTCGGTTATTAAAGACTCTCCTAGACCAGCCTCTATGAGTAGAACTGATGCCTTATGACCTTCACTGAGCCGAGAAGCAAGAACGCTACCAGCTGACCCCGCGCCGATAATTATAAAATCGTACTCTGCTAGTGGTCCTTTGAAGTCTGTAATTGGTTGAGGAATATTTTTGCATATTAGAATGTTGATGACCATGCTCCTTATGTTTAAGCTATCCGTTCCCGTTTCCTATTGGAATAAAATAACTGGGTTAACAGTAGACTGATATTAATATCCGAACTACGTCTAAATCTATCTCTGTACCAGTTCAGTCCAGTCGTATCTATTCCTAAATTAACAACTTTTCACTAAAGCACATGAAAGCAATGCATAAGCAAATATATTATTATGTAGGTGTATGCATTCCATTCATTCCAGTAATACGATGGCACGACTGGTTTCAATGGATCTTTCTTTAGCGTATTGGTACGGTGTCTTGCGCGTTACTTCGCGCCGCACCACGCCATAGGTTTTGGCCTATAACTTTTGACCCCTTAGGGCTAGGTCAAATTTTCGGCTTGCCTCCAGATCGAGGGCTATCCATAGAGGGGTCAATCATCAGTTGAGCATAAGCATTTCTCGAGAGCTAAGGGGGGACAAAAATTACATTCACCATTTCTATATACATATAGATAGATAGATAATAGCTAATGTTCCTTTTTACCCGGGATTTTGCTGCCGTTGGTATCTGAAACTAAAATACTGTTCCAAGCAGGCGAAACCGTGGCCATTAGCTAGTTGAAAATAAATTACACACTTTAATAATGTATTCGGTGGTGCTGTATATTTGGTACGTGTAACAATAGGTCATAAAGTATATTTCTCCTTCCTTACACCGCAGTCTTTGATTATTTATATGATTGAACAAGGTTTTCCGTTTTAGCTAGTTGTAGATATGACAGACACAAATCACGTCTTTATTCCCGAAGAGCGCAAATTTCGCCAGTTCGTTAACCCCCACGTAATAGGTGGCAAGCCTATTACCGTTTCCAGGGCGTTTATTTGCCAGAACTCCGTCTATTTGTCAGCAGGTGCAACGAGTCATTTGAGGATGACTTAGGCCCTGGAGATGTTGGTAGTTCCCCTTAGCTCCCCTGTTGCACCCCAGTATTAGATATATTTATTGTATGGTACGCATAATTTTCTATCAGCTACTTATAATGTGTGCAGTGATGCTTTATTATTATGACTAAGGTCAAGTTCGTCGACATCGTAAACTGATCTAGCGGCTGTTTCTTTATGAATAATGCTAATAACACGTTATGTACAAAAAATCGTGTATGTGTATAACTTATTATGTTCTCATAAAGGTTTAAAGGTACTGTACACTTAAGTTTAAATACAGTACTAGCGGGCTGTCTTGATTTCACAGGGGTGGCAGTTTTTCTAGTAATAAATCCACCCTATGTTATTCAAGGATAATGTAGCATTCTAATGGTAAAATAATTCATAATCAGTCCAGTAGTTTTTGAATGTATAATTTGTATATACTTGAAATATAATTTGTATATACTTTGGATTCTCATCCCGACCAAACCCCCGTCCGAATATCCGGAAAAGTATTATAGGCGTATACTCTATACAGTGTATTGCCTACATAGTACAATAGTAGTGTCCCTTCGTCCAGCATACTCACCATGGAATCCTGATATTTCATGAATGCCAAAAAATAGTGCTGAAATAGTGATAATTAGTGCCCAAAGGAAAAAAATTGTGCTCTTATATTTAAGAAATTACAGCCATAGTTCGATGAGTATGCTGGACGAAGGTTTCGCCCAGCATATTCACCTCCGTTTGTGGAATCTGTGTACGCTTCAACCATAATTCATACTTAAAAAAATTGTGCCCAAATAGTGCCAAATGGTGCCCAAAGAGAAAAAACAGTGCTCTAATAAATCCGGAGTTATAGGCTTCGTTCAGTGACTATGCTGGGCGTAGGTTTTACGCCCAACTTCTAGCTATAGGTACAATTTACGGCTTAAAAAAATGTGCTTGAAATAGTGCCCAATATCAGTCCAATTTTCGCTTGTCTTTTGACCTAGAACACTATTAAATTTAATTGTAAACTTTTACATAACATTGGATTTAGTACAGTCGAGTTCAAAACTTTCTAATAACTTACATTTTTGTGAAACATTTTTTTAACCCCCGACGCAAAACCGACGGAAATTTGATGTGTCTGTGTTTATGTGTGTGTGTCTGTGGCATCGTAGCTCCCGAAAGGATGATCCGATTTGGATTTTGTTTTTTTGTAAAGTGAATTAGTCGGGAGTGTTCTTAGCTATGTGTGATGAAAAGCGGTTCAGTCGTTTAAAAGATACGGGGAGATGAGATGGAAATAAAACAACAATTTGCCGATAATGCGTAATTGCGTTTCATGCAACGCACAAAGCGTTATTTTGTTCTAGAGCTGCATGCAGCAATTTGTATTTTATTGAGCGGAGCGAAACGGAGCTCAATCTTAGGCGACAAGTGTAAATCGTTTGTGCGTATACTCCTCCGAAACGGCTCGACCAATTTTGACCAAATTTGGCATGCTGGTCGACATCATACCCGGGAGTGCATATATCTGAAATCATGAAAGTAGACCTGACCACGGAGGAATAATCACCGAAAATGTCCTGGACATCGACGAAAAAGTTCTTTAACATTTAGCTAGAAATTCCAAAATTGTTACGTGCGTGCAAGACATGCAGCTGGTGGGTTCGGAAAAACGATTTTCAAAATCGGATGCACCATCGAGGAATAATCACCGGAAAACCAGATGATTATATGGTTGCCATGAAAACACGTGCGTCAACAATGAAAATAGATTTTTTTTTCTTTGGATTAAATTAATTGAAATGTTTTTTCTGATTCTGATATGTAATAAAAACATTTGCTCCGCTCTACATTTGCAATTATCAGCATGCATTGCATACCTAGTATTATCTCCGAAACTACATGACCAATTATTATACTGTAAAGGGCAAATTAATAGTACGAGTATCTCTGTGATATGCTTGTGATCATAAAATAACTTATTATGATAAGTATTAATCGCTTCGGCCGTTTAGGAAACCGGAGTTTCGTAACCGGTTTCCTAAACGGCTTTTTTAATACGTCTACGTAACTGGTTTCGAAGGAGTATTTATCCAATGTCCCATTAGCCGCCTACATAATTAAGAGAAGAAAGCGAAAAAAATTAGTAGGTTTTCTTTTGCCACTCTATACCAACTGCCGGAGAGAAATTGTGAATATTAAATTTGGGGCCAGACTATAAACTCTGATTATTACTACACCTTACTACGTCGTTTACAAGAGGAAATAAAAGAAAAACGTCCAGGAATGATCCAAAGAAAAGTCCTGTTTCATCAAGATAACGCTCGTGTTCACACGTCTGTCCAATCAATGGCAGACATTCACAACTGTGGCTTTGAACTGTTACCGCATCCATCTTATTCATCTGATCTGGCATCGTCAGACTTTTTTCTGTTCCCTAACCTAAAAAAGCACTTGGGAGTCAAAGATTTTTGACAAATGACGGGGTCAACGCAGCAGTAGACGCATATTTTGACTCTAAGGAAGGATCATTTTCAACGGGCTAAATGCTTGGAAGGGAAGATGGCAAAAGTGCATTGAACTTGATGGTGATTACGTTGAAAAATAAAAATATATATTTTATTTATTATGTATTTATTTTCTTGGTTAGGCCGATTACTTTTCAATCCACCCTCGTATCTTCACCTGCGGGCTTCCTACGCATCACGTACTCAATACCACTTGTAATAAATTCTGGTGGTAATCGTGCTATCCCTGCACATCGCGACACGTGTCGTTTCTTGACCGGTGTTGAAATGTTCAACTGTTTACTCTTTCGGTATAAGCATCGGTTATAATGGAAATAAAAACCTTTGACTTCTGTTGCCGGATATACTTGACGTACAGCTTTCATAGCAGCCTTTTCAAAGTCCATTGTTACTTGACACGGTTTCCAACCTCGAAAGTTTGTTTCAATAAGCCGAAAAAGTATTTCATACGTTTTCTAGGACTTATCTGGGAGTAAACAATATATTAATAGTGTTACTGATTTATTCTCTTCATTATAGCCATGTAATGTGTATAATTGCTTAAAAACCTTTGGGCAGGACTTAAATGTGCCATATATGTGGACAGTTATGTAGATGTATAAATAAATACTCCTTCGAAACCAGTTACGTAGAAGTATGAAAAAATATTTCATGGAAACCAGTTACGTAGACGTATTAAAAAAGCCGTCTAGGAAACCGGTTATGAAACTCCGGTATCCTAGACGGCCGAAGCGGCATTAATATGTTGTTATTTAAATAACTATTAGCAAAAAACACTATTTTAGGAGGTGTTTTGGACACGCTAAACATATACCTATCGTGGTATCTCGGCACATTTAAACATGATATCAATATCATTTATAGTTTATAGCACTCAGAGTAATTCTGAAAGAATTTTTAAAATCGGTTCAGTAGATCCGGAGATTCCCCATACACATTTTATTTTGCATTTGATTACCTTCACATTATTATGATACTAGTTAATAAGATTAACATATTAAATGAAGTGAAGTTAGCTTGAAAAATGATGTCGCTGTTATTACACTAAACCACGGAGTATGTTTTAAGTTTACGGAATTGACACTAAAAAAATCTTTATACATGGGCACACTAAAAGATTTGCACTTCTAGCTAATCGTAACTATTTGAATTTCGAATGTTATATTTTTTTAACCTTTTTAGTAGTAAAAAAATACAGTTGGCGGGAAATAATTTGTTAGTTGTTTTTTATCACACATCAAAGTTCTACGCAACGAAAATGGAATTAAGTCGAAAAGATTTTAGAGCGATGATTTTTTAAAAGTTCTCTCTCTCCGCAAGACTGTGCCGCTCGTCTTCAAAATGCGTTTGGGAGAGAAGCACCTTGTTTGAGCACCGTGAGGCGATGGTTTGCTGAATTTGAGAGAGGTCGAGTTTCTTTACATGACGAATTTCGTGAAGGGCGGCCTTCAACTGCCGTCAACGAAAATAATGTGGCTACTGTTAAGCGGTTAATTGAAAAAAAAAACCCGCGGATTACCATGAGACAATTCGAGGACTATTGGGGATTGGTATGAGTCAAATCCAGAAAATTTTACACGTAAAATTGAAAGTTCGGAAACTTTGTTGTCGTTGGATCCCTCATGAACTGACAGCGGAGCAGAAGCGGGCTCGCATGGAATGGTGCTCACAGATGGTACTGAAGTACGACCACGGACATTCTAATTCTGTTTATGACATTGTCACAGGAGACGAAACGTGGGTTTATTGTTTTGAACCCGAAATAAATACAGCAATCTTGTGAATGGGTGTTTGAAAATGAGAACAAGCCAACAAAAGTGAAGCAGACGAGAAACGTTGGTAAAAAAATGATCGCATTTTTTTTCTCAGCTACGGATCCCATCTGTACAATTCCACTTGAAGATCAAAAGAGTGTTAATGCCGAGTGGTATTCTACCATTTGTTTACCCAGGGTGTTAGAAAAAGTTCGCGAATGACGACCCAAAAGCCGCGTTCTCCTACATCATGACAACGCTTCTTGACACACGGCCAACAAAACAAAGTAATTTTTAGCTTCCGAAAAAGTACAACTAGTCACCCATCCTGCACATAGCCCCGACCTAGCACCCTGTGTATTTTCCCCAAAATCAAAGATTTGATGAGAGGTTTCACTTTTATCAACTCCGAAGAGGCAGTGATAGCGTTCAATCAGCAAGTAGAAAACATGCCTTCAGATCTGTGGTCCTCCTGTTTTAAAAAATGGTTCGTTCGCATGAAAAAATGTTTAAAATGTAAAGGAGAGTATTTTGAAAAGCAATAAACACAATATTTTGGTTTTAACATGTTGTTTTTTAAAGTTACGCAAAACTTATAGTGTGACCTACGTATTTCCTTTTTACAAATTTTCAAGATCTAAAATTAATAAATTAGGTTGGTACCTATTTTATTAATTTATTGGCTGCAATAGACTATTAGTGCCCAGACATTTTTTTTGGGAAATATTCGCATAATATCAGATTCGCAAAATATGAGATTCTTAAAATATGAGATTCTCAAAATAGCAGATTCGCAATATTGCCGAAATTTTACACTTAAGTTGAAAAATAATATTTATATTATAGCTAGCTTTATAAAATATTAAAACTAAAATTATTTTAATTTTAAATTGTTTTATTTTTATGATCGCCTGGTACTTTTTCAGAATAATGACTTCAAACATTCAATCGGTTTTCACTGAATTTAAAAGAATTTAAAATCTTGAAGGGTCTTATGTTGTTATGTATTCCTGGTACATTTGAGGTTTGTGTCTTTTATAATGGAAATCATTTTTATCTGTACTCCGTGCACCCTGTTCACAAATTTCTTTATTTTTCATCGGGACAAAAAAATGTATCATGTGCTTAGTAGGGCACTATGGATATATCTTACCAGAGCCGCTTGGGTCCCTTAACTCTCTATTAGATACACAATACAAGATACACAAACAACAAAAGTACTAGGAGTACAGAACTACAAAAGAGCACTCGCCAACAGTTATCTCGCTCAGTTTGGTTTATTCAAAATGTGTTCGAACAAGTTTTATTCAGAAACCGTTCACCTTTGACCGTGCTTTAAAAAATGTCCTAGATTCTTCTGTTTTATGCTTTGATGAGGTAGAAAGAGCTGTTGTGGATTCTTTGATTCTTCTTTGATTCTTTGAATAAAATACTAGGACTACAGAACTACATAAGCACTCTCGAAATCGCATTCGAATCTCGATCCCTTTAGTTTATTTAAATGTGTCAACAGGTGCACCGAGTACAGATAAAAATTAGTGTCCATTATAAAAGACACAAACCTCAAATGTAGCAGGAGTACATAACAACATGAGCCTTCAAGATTAGAGAAACTGACCATAATATAAAGTCATAAAATAATATTTTAAAGGGTTATAAAACCAAAACATTGAAGTAGTACCACGGGAAATTTTCCACGACCAGTCCATTGATGGGTGGAGAGGTAATACCCGTTTACCGTTATATAAGCAAGTAATATTGTTGTATTAAGTATAATAATGGAATGAAAATAAAAATGTAAAACGTAAAACGAACACGGATCATTTTTTCCTCGTTCTCAACTGGTTACGAACCTGTAGTTACGATGGCGGTCGAAGCGCTTTTAACGTGTCCTCCGTAGCACGAAAAGTATTGATAAACATTTTTTAATAAAACGAATGTATAAGAAAAGAAGTAATGAAGTAAAATCAAAAATCAAAAATCAAAATATCTTTATTCATGTAGGTCACAAAGTTTCGGCATTGTAATTCCCTAGAACCCCGGCTCGTAACAATAATATACAACTTACCCAATTGAATGTTTGAACTCATTATTCTGAAAAAGTACTAGGCGATCATAACAGAATAGGAGGTTCTCAGGAAACGAAGTCGTGGGTTCAGTTAGTAAAAAGTAATAATTTATCGCTTTTTGTCTGCATTGTACTTCGGCTATATTGCGAATCTGCTATTTTGAGAATCTCATATTTTGCGAATCTGATATTATGCGAATAAGGGATTTACGCTTACAATTTCATTTATTTATAAAAAAAAAAAACAAAAAAAAAAAATTAAAATAAATTAAATTAGCATTTAATCGATAGTTTTTGATATGTGAGAAAATACCACAATTATTCCCAATCACATAACCGCCCGCAATTAGAATTTTTAATATTTTTATCCAAAACATGTGTGAACGACTGTACCTCATTTAACGTTAGTATGTAGAAGTTTACAATTAAATTTAATGGTGTTCTAGGTCAAAAGTCAAGCGAAAATTGGACTGATATTGGGCACTATTTCAAGCACATTTTTTTAAGCCGTAAATTGTACCTATAGCTAGAAGTTGGGCGTAAAACCTACGCCCAGCATAGTCACTGAACGAAACCTATAACTCCGGAGTTATTACAGCACCGTTTTTTCTCTTTGGGCACCATTTGGTACTATTTGGGCACAATTTTTTTAAGTATGAATTATGGTTGAAGCGTACACAGATTCCACAGACGGAGGTGAGTATGCTGGGCTAAACCTTCGTCCAGCATACTCATCGAACTATGGCTGTAATTTCTTAAGTATAAGAGCACTACTTTTTTCCTTTGGGCACTAATTAGCACTATTTCAGCACAATTTTTTGGCATTCATGAAATATCAGGATTCTATGGTGAGTATGTTGGACGAAGGGACACCAATAGTAGGAACGCGTGTGCCTTTTTTTAAATTCTAGTCTATCTCTGCACTAAATTTTATAAAAATCGATTCAGTGATTTAGGTTTTCATCTTGAAAATGTGACTGGCAGACCTACCGGTAGACGGATTGAGTTACTTTCGCATTTATAATGTTAGTAAGGATTTGCTGGGCCGTATCTCCGGCGGTTCACTATCCATTTGCATAAAAAAAATAACCATAAAATATTTTGGTATATGGTAATTTAGACTAATGATATTTATGCATAATTTTTTTATCCATAACAAATTTAGCATATTTGTCTCAATCATAAATAAAATTAGCATAATCATAAACGTATCAAACTATAATGAATATAGGCATAATCATCTTACGCAGAATAAGTAACTATGTAAAATAATTAAGAAGCGGCTTAGGGGTGGCCCAAGGACCACCCCCGCCGCACCTAAACCTACTTTGACACTATATAATATAGGAAATACTGGTTAAAGTTACTTTTTTATTTTTCATTCATTTCATTAATTTATACCTATTAAATTTTAGTAATATATACTATTAGGCGACTGTACACTATGCCTAAAAAACATTGTGCAAATTATAACTATGCATAAATATATTGGACCTAAATATAATTATTCCACAGTACATATGCTGCTAAAAATCAATTATGACCAAGTATAATTATGCCAAAAAAAATATGCCAAATTCATTGTGCCAAAACATTTTAGGATTACATATATTATGTTAACGAAAGGTATACCATCTCCGGCTTCGTACGTCTTCAAACTGACTGCGTACCACATTTCAACAAAAACAATCCAGCATTTTAATTAGGTCCTAATACGACGATTAACGTACCTCTACATAATCACCTTTATGCATCTTTGAGATGATCAGAAATTTTAAGCAGTTATTTTTCTGAAATTGGTTTCGTATCCCAAGTACGTTCACCCCGGCTGTAATTGTGGGTGCCAATTTTATGCCGTTGTTTTTAAATGAGTATTCGAGTAATGCAGCTTTACGCCGCCGCTAGCATACTTATTTGAATTCAACACGCTCACTTCAATACTCAATACTCAATACATTCATTACTTCCATAATGTGGTACAGATGTTAAAATAGGTATAGTTACAAGTATGGACCCTGTCGGGCACAGCACAATGTTTGTCTGGAGAGAGGAGGAATTTTACTTGCTTGCTGCATATATTTATTTATTTCGTTTTATGTTATTTATTTATATCACATAATTATATTTCATTTTTGTTCTGTAGGATAGGATATTATTATTTATTATATATATTATATTACATTTTTGTCCAATATTATTAAATATTTTTAAATGTAAAGGTAGCTATTTTGGTGCATTTATGAAAAAGTAAAAAATTAATAACTGATCTTTGGATGTCACAAATTAACAAGTCAAACATATCTAAATGTCCTGATAATTAAAATTATACAGAAGTCATATCAATTTTGTCACACCCAATTAATTCCTTATGTCAATATGTATATATATGTCATTATTACACTCACAAATTACATAATATAAACACTAATATCTATTTGATGAAAATAATGTATACACTAAAAATGTCAAATAAATGCAGTCTCATTTTATTTATTAATTATTCTATACAAATATAAACATCCTGGTTATGAGAAAAATAACTTACTTATGTCAATTCAAACCTAACACCCTATGTCACTTTGTTTCACAATAATAGTAGCTAGTAAGCATATACAAGCATAAAATAGTAATTTCTTTTATCATGTACCTATTATATATAAATAATTACATTTTTATTTTTTATTCCATGTCAACACATTTGAAATTATTTAATGTCAATTATTAATGTCAACTATTAATGTCTGGAATTATTCATTATTATTTAATTTATTATACAATATTTGGATTATTCTAGTTGTTTTATCATTCTATGATTTTGTCATCTAAGTAATCTTGTACACTGTAATAGCTTTTATTAAATAAAAAGTTTTTAAATGTGTTAATGAATGTGTTTAATTTTTCTTCGTTTTTGATTGACTCTGGCAGTTTGTTATATATCTTTATTGACATGACCAAGGGACCCTGGGAATGCATTGCTAGTCTGGATCTAGGCAGGTTAAGTCTATTTTTATGTCTTAGTGTATATCTAGTTTGAATGTCTTCCCGAGTAGTGTAATGCTCAGGGTACTTCCGGACAAACTTACACATTTCCAAAATATAAATGCATGGCAGGGTTAATATTTTTAGGCTCTGAAAATGAGGCTAACAGGTGTCTGTTTCATTTATATTTACTAAAATTCTTAGTAGTTTTTTTTGTTGCGTAAAAATTGTAGATGCATCCGTACTATTCCCCCACAAAATGACGCCATAGCTTAGCCAAGAATATGCATAGGCAAGTAACCATTGCTGTCGCCAAATCAGTAGTTTTTTTGACTTCCCGTAGAGCGTAGGAGAATTTTGATATTTTTGCCCTTATTTTTTACTATGGCTCTTCCAGTTTATGTGAGTGTCTAAGTTTAATCCTAGCAACTGGAATTCATTTACAACCTCTAATTTGACATTGTTAAAATTAAAATTTATTGATAGTGGTGGTTTCTGATGAGGATGAAAAGGCAGTATTTTTGTTTTGTCATAATTTATTTCTAAACCGTGATCAGCCATCCAGAGAGCAGTTCTTGTTAAAATTGAATTTAAGTGTCCCTTCGTCCAGCATACTCACCATGGAATCCTGATATTTCATGAATGCCAAAAAATAGTGCTGAAATAGTGCTAATTAGTGACCAAAGGAAAAAAATAGTGCTCTTATACTTAAGAAATTACAGCCATAGTTCGATGAGTATGCTGGACGAAGGTTTCGCCCAGCATACTCACCTCCGTTTGTGGAATCTGTGTACGCTTCAACCATAATTCATACTTAAAAAAATTGTGCCCAAATAGTGCCAAATGGTACCCAAAAAGAAAAAACGGTGCTCTAATAACTCCGGAGTTATAGGCTTCGTTAAGTGAGTATGCTGCATACTCACTTCACTACGCGAATACCGAACGAGCTATAGGTACAATTTACGGCTTAAAAAATCGTGCTTGAAATAGTGCCCAATATCAGTCCAATTTTCGTTTGACTTTTGACCTAGAAAACCATTAAATTTAATTGTAAACTTCTACATACTAACGTTGAATGAGGTACAGTCGTTCACACATGTTTTAAGACAAATACATTAAAAATTCTTATGGTGGGCGGTTATGTGATTGGGAATAATTGTGGTATTTTCTCACATATCAAAAACTGTCGATTAAATGCTAATTTAACTTATTTGAATTTATTAATTATTTTTTTGTTTTTTTTTTTATAAATAAATGAAATTGTAAGCGTAAATGAAATCTACTCGTATTCCTTCATTGCTTGTAGGGTGAAATATTTCCTAAAAAAAATGTCTGGGCACTAATAGTCTATTGCAGCCAATAAAATTAATAAAATAGGTACCTACCTATTTTATTAATTTTAGATCTATTTGAGATCTTGAAAATTTGTAAAAAGGAAATACGTAGGTCACACTATAAGTTTTGCGTAACTTAAAAAACATACATAGCATCATGCCTTTTTCCCCGAAGGGGTAGGCAGAGTTGTGCAAACATGTGGGCCCAACACGCTTCCTTGCGGCACTCCGTAGGACACCATCACATCACCACTGGTGTAGCCATTTATTCTGACACTCTGTGTCCTTCCCAACAGGTAACTTTTAAATAGTGAGAGGGCAGTGTTTCTGAGACTTCTGCAACATAATACCGATACATGAGAAAGTGAAATTGAACATACTTAACGAAGAGTATTTCAATAATTTTAAAAACCCTAAATCATCGGAGGACACTAATCGTGTAACCCGTAGTGTCACTAATAAGAAACTTTCACTACCTCGCTATACGAACCTGTACGGGAAAAGAACACTTAAATATATAGTATGTACCCCATTTAATAAACCAACTTCCTGTCCCTCAAAGATAGAATCACCAACAAAAATTTAAAACGAAATCTCAAAAAATATTTTCTTGCAAATTAAAATAAATAATTACTAAATGTGACTTTTTAGTGATGGAGCATTCTGTGTAGTCACAGCTATGCGCTGTACTATGGTACCTACATCTATGTGTGGCCGTTGCTCGAAGTGGCGGCGGCGGTTGCGTCCAGTGTGGTGTCGGCTCACTCGTCACCGATATGGGCCAACTTTATATTTTTCTACCTCCCATGATAATATTCATTAGGTGCTTAACGTAAAAAATTGTGCTTAGAATACCTACATTAGAATTAATAAGATTGACGACCCGAATGCACGGTAATACTCGAAGGAGTTTTTGTTGCATCGTATTATTGCAATTCATATGTATGTGTTTTTCTTGTAAGATTTATATAAATAAATAAATAAACATAAACACAGACACGTCAAATTTCCATCGTTTTTGCGTCTGGGGTTAAAAAATTGTTATACAAAATGTAAGTTATTAGAAAGTTTTGAACTCGAGTGTACTAAATCTAATGTTATGTAAAAGTTTACAATTAAATTTAATGGTGTTCTAGGTCAAAAGTCAAGCGAAAATTGGACTGATATTGGGCACTATTTCAAGCACAATTTTTTAAGCCGTAAATTGTACCTATAGCTCGTTTGGTATTCGCGTAGTGAAGTGAGTATGCTCACTTAACGAAGCCTATAACTCCGGAGTTATTAGAGCACCGTTTTTTCTTTTTGGGCACCATTTGGCACTATTTGGGCACAATTTTTTTAAGTATGAATTATGTTTGAAGCGTACACAGATTCCACAAACGGAGGTGAGTATGCTGGGCGAAACCTTCGTCCAGCATACTCATCGAACTATGGCTGTAATTTCTTAAGTATAAGAGCACTATTATTTATTTTTAGTCATTAGTATAGATATGTCGTCTGCAAATAAAACACATGGCTCTTTTAGGGCTTTAGGCAGATCATTAATGTAGATTAGAAACAATAAACACCCTATCACGCTACCCTGAGGTATGGATGCTTTTACATTTAATTGGTCTGACCGGATTTTCTCTATCACACGAGTGGATTCGTTGAAATATTCAATCTCCAACAGTTGTTTTCTGTCCGCTAAGTATGATGAGAGCCACCTATAAGCCTGTCCTCTTATACCAATTCCATATATTTTATGTAAAAGTATTCCGAACTGTACCTTGTCATAGGCCTTGGTCATATCAAGCAGTACACCTACTGTATATTTTCTGTTATTTATTATAATATTAAGAGCTTCCTGTATGAATTTGTAGACAGCCAAGGTTGTAGATTTATTCTTACGGAACCCATTTTGGGAATCGTCAAATATTTGGTATTTTTCACAGAAAGAGTATATTCTATTGCACATGGCCTTCTCAAAAATCACAACTCAAACTCTGAAATATGTTTTTAGCAGTCAACATTTTGGGAACCTTTAATCCCGAGGCAGGTAGCCGTTAACAATATTAAAGTTTATTTTCCAAAATTATTTATAACACTTACCTTTTGGAAGTTCATATTTGTCTCTTAAAATAGATAGTACGTCTGGCTCATCTGGTCCCAATGGCAGCATTCGAGTGCTTAACATCACATCCAATATGCGGCTTTTCATTGAAGAACCACTGTATCTCTTTTCTCTAATATTTTCACCGCAGTATTCATCACAAGCTCTAGGCACAGCATAATGTTTCTCGTCCAAGGTCACGACGGTAGCTTCGTCGTGATCTAAACTGGCACTTATCAGGAATTGTAAACATATCAATAAGAATATTTTTCTTTTCATTGCTGTGGTGTAGTGGTCTTGTTCGTGCCCGTGCTTAGTCTGAACTGTGCGTGAGTTTGTCAGTTTGTATCAACTGGTTTAACAGTTACAAGTTACTCCAGTTACGTTTTTTTAAAGCAGTTGTTAGTTTCCCATACGGAAGTTACATTTAGTTTTTATATGGGTTTACGTTGAACTTGTATGATATGGTGGTTAGCCTATGGTATTAAAAGGTGTTTGATATTAAAGTTATGATACTGTAAGGCGTGACCGGTCAGTGTAAAAAAGTAAAACTGTAGAAAAGTATATTATGTGTCTTTGTTCTACGTATATTCCCATTTATACAGGAAAATCGGGCCGATTCACTATACTAATAATAATAATTTAGCTGATTTTACATCTATATCTTGTTTGTCCCGCTTAAACTCGGGAACGGTTGAACTAATTTGGCCAATTTTGGTCTAAAATATTCGTACAAACTCAGGAACCGTTCAAAAGGTTAATTTGAGGCGGTACGAAGTTCGCCGGGACAGCTAGTTTGTCATAATTAAATTTATTATATAATTATAACTGATGTTATGTCGCTTAAAATACAAAGGTTATTGAACTATGACATGGATCTCTGATATAACGGTCCTTATACTCGTATATTTTGATGAACAGTTATTTTATAATATTTTACTGTTACAATCTAACCCTAGTCTTCCAAGTCATTTGTTTTGATCGTTAACTGTGTACATATAAATGACTCATAAAACCAATACATATTTATAGGCTTACGAGATTAATAGACTGGATACTCAATATTTGTAATTGGAGATTTCAAATTGTTGTGTTTGCAATTATGCTATGCATTTTTGAAATGAAAAGTAATCTGTGGAATCTTCTGTGTGCCTTGTTCGACTGCATCAATTTAGAACTTGAAGTATGTAAGTACTATTCCCTATTCTGTGTATAACACTACCTTTTTGTCGTTTTCATAGTAAAATAAACTCATAATTATTTTTGTATATATAAATCATTTATTTTCACTAGTCCTACTTCACTCATCACTATTGTTACCTATCCATATTGTTGAAATGCCCATGATGATTTTATCATGTCAGCAGCTTTCTCACCAATCATAATTGCGGGGGCATTAGTATGGGCTGATACAGTCCTTGGAATTATACTCGAATCGACGACACGAAGTCTGTGTACACCATGAACGCGTAGCTCTGGATCGACGATCGCTAGGGGGTCGCTAATGGGACCCATACGACACGTAGCTATTTGATGATGCAGTGTTGCAGTGAGAGTACGAATAGCGCATTCCCAATATTCATCTGAGTCAAACACCATGTCGCGACACAACGGATACTCGGCTCTCACAATTTTAGCTCCGAAACGTTGGAAAGCTGGTGTTGCAGCCAATGCTTGAATAAATCGAATAGACGCAACAAAAGTGGCCACATCATGTGGGTGAGTTAAATAGTTTCCATACATCCGTGGATTACTGAAAGGATTATTGTCCTTCAGTTGTATTCGGCCAAATGATTTAGGATGCAGCAACATCGGGAAAGCACTCCATGTATCTGCGCCAAACCTGTCTACTTCTCCAAAGGCTTGGTTAAAAACACTTTCTCGAATTCGCATACCCCTGCGAACTGCTCTACTACCTCCAGCTCCATCTGAAGTGATTGAACCACCAACATCGATAAGTTCTATGTCGGGAACAGGATCTGGATCATCAGATACGTGTGTTTTTATGTAACCGATACCTTCAACACCACCGGGAGAAGAAAAATCGGAATCACCATTTCGAAACCATTTGAGTACTTCCCGTAAATTTGTAGATCTAGCTTCGCTCAAGCTAACACCCGTGGTATTCAATTTGAACACAACTCCGGGAAAACATATGTGATCATAAAGTATCTGTCCAACGGGCATGTCTTTTAGTACAGGGATGCCGACAGACTGAAGGTTTTCTTTCGGACCTATTCCAGAAAGCATCAGTAACTGTGGCGATGCGATTGGGCCTGCAGAGAGGATAACTTCTCTACGTACTTTAATAGTATGCTTCACTTTGTATCTAACGTAGTCCACACCATAAGCAGTCATAGTTAGTGGGTCGATGAGTACTTTTGTAGCCACACTTTCTGGAAGGATGTGAAGATTACTCCGTTTTTTCTTCTTATGTAAAAAAGTTTTGGCAGCGCTAAACCTTCGTCCAGAAGATATCGTTAGTTGAACATGACCAAAGCCCAATTCGTATGGAGAGTTGTAGTCAATAGTTGGATAACCAAAGGATCTACCAGCTTCGAGGAATGAGTTCACTAATTTTGTCCTGAAAGTACAGATTCTGAATTAAATACGTATATTTTTAAGAAAATAATTGTATGCTGTTCCGGGGCGTTTGTTGTAGAAATGAAATCAACAGGCCCACCTGGGTAATTAAGTTACTAAAAACTTTCTTGACCTATTTACGACACCAAAATGTATATTATGTAGTGTCGGGGCGTCATTAGTGAGAGCTCCCAAAATCGTTGAAATTGTTTATTTTGCCGAACAATTTATTTTGGCTTCTCAAAACCAAATTATTGTAAGCCAATTGTAAGCCTCTTTGGTTCGGTACTAGTGTCTGATCCACAGTGAATGTTGATAGTGTACAAGAATGATTAACAAATAGGCGCACAAACATCCGAACTTATATTAATAAAATGTAAGTCATAATCAGAAAGTGTGTATATTTCTTTGTTTGTTTGTACCCTCTTCACTGTCAAACGATTGGACGGATTTGGATGAAAATTGGCACAAGGATAGTTTTGGGAACGCAGAAGAAAATAGGACTTTAAATCTATTCCATGCCTGCTGAGCTGCGAGGAACAGCTTGTTAGTTATAAAATTACGCAGACACATGTTGTATACATATTTTTCTTACTAATTAATAATCCCTAAGGTGGTCCGGACCGGCGGCGGCGCTGGCGGGCTAAATTCCGCTAATACTGATTTACAATTCAGACTATATGTCTGTAGCCTTCTAACCAGACATAATACTGATTTTCCTGTGTCCAATGGGCCTTCGCAGGGCTAATAAAGATCACTTACTTTCTTGGGACATCTCTTGAACACTTACTTTCTAGGAACAAATTCTACAGGGAGGAGTCCATCGCGATTTCTATGCGGGAGTTTTTCAATGCCGCCAAGATTCATTGCCTTTTCAGATTTCATGTAGTATTTTAGGACTTCATTATAAGACCTGTAAGTAAAATTATAAGTTCATTCCGTAAATATTGAGGAGAGCAATTTGTTTGAGCCACCTGCCTGCGCAGGGAGACCGCGTACGGTGTGAGCATCGGTTCAAAGTAATAGCAGACCTACCTTCCGAGAAGTACAGCAAGTGATTAAGTATCGCATGTTATGTCTGACCCAGGGGTTCCCAACCTTTTTCAGTCCACGGCACTCTTATAAGTTTTATGATTTTTTTCACGGCTCCCTAACTTAACTTGTCGAAATAGTTAAGTTAGGTAGATATTCCATGCCCAAGATTCACTAGATTTCACTCCCAGGAAAAATTCTTCGCAGTTATTAAGAGCAACTATCGCTCGCAAAATCAATGTGAAGCAAAATACGAAAGTAGCAGTTGGTGGTGTATAGGAGGCAGAAACTGGTAAGCGACTGAGGCTCGGCAAGGAGGGGCTCTTTATCGCACAGAAGCGACGCTACTGACACACAGAAGGGTAGTCGGACTCCTTGAGGCCTTTCGTGTAAACGGTTGGTCCTCCAACTCACTGCTCTGTCGAGATAGGCGCTCCGGAGAGTACCTTGGAGCGTAGCAAAGTATGTCGTAGGTCGTTTAACATACCATCGCTGTTTGAGAGAGACAGTAGGCTATTAAATGCCTTATCATTATACAAGTGCGGAAAACTGTCGTGACCTGATTATTTTTTTTCACGTACTGAAGCGCGCCTCGCGGCTCCCCTCTGTTCTTTCTACGGCGCTCCTGGCCGCCGCGGTGCACAGGTTAGGAAGCCCAGGTCTATATTTAAATATTTTTTTTACAGAAACACCTATAATCACGCTTGTTGTCTCAACTAAATGAGTCTAAATCCATCTATATAGAGTTCACAAATCAGCGAGCTAATATTGAACCGATTTATATAAATGGTCAAATAGTGCCGCACGAAAATACAGCAAAATATCTGGGCATGACGCTAAATGCGAAACTTCGTTGGAAGGCTCATGTCAAGAAGAAACGTCAGGAACTAGTTCTTCGTTATAATAAAATGTACTGGCTCCTTGGCAATTACTCAAAACTGTCGGTACATAACAAAGTGCTTTTACACATAAGCAGGTGCTAATATGCCAGTAACATACGGTATGTGGGGTTTTACCAAACGGACCAATATGCAGATCATTCAAAGGTTTCAAAGTGAAGTACTCCGGGTATCGGTAACGCTCCTTGGTATGTAAGAAACCAGGATATCCGTGATCTAGGCGTGGATCTCACCGTGAACGTTATTAAAAAATAAGCCGAAACCAATCCAAGGCCATCCAGCTCCTCGATACCACGGACATACTGAGAAGAGTGAAAAGGACTAAACCTCATGTGTTAGTGTAGTGTAATAGTGCAGTGAGTGCTCGATCGTTTAAGACAACAAGAACATAGTGTCGTCATTATTTAATAGAGACAATAAGAAAAGTGCCAATGGACACATTCTTACATTTTAGTATTTAGCAATTTTAGTTAGCAACAAATTAATTATGTATACTACTACTTGTACTATTACTTACTACTTAAGGCTAGATTGTAATTACAGTTATGAATTAACTCCTGAGTTATTTCATAAAACAAAAAAAGAATCTTGTCCCAAAACGGTAAGCAGAGGCATAATAATTATTCGCCCATGTTTCGCCAGTAACTTTGCCAATCCTATTGCCGATAACCGAGCACGTTTATATTTGCCAGCGCCTCGTTCGTTAATTGGCAGGCGCTCCACTTGCAGCTGAGGTTGGTTTGGGCCTCTAAGTTCTTAATGAGACCACTATCCACCCCTATGCACTTAGATCAACTTGGTTATATGTTGTATTCTATAATTACGGTAAATACGAATTAGTATTTTATTTTATTCGCAGCTTTTTTCATTTCTTATGCATTAAGAATTATAAAATAGGATCAATAACCACCACCAATAGTATCGTATATTTAGAAAGAATAAATTACCATCCATAGTTGCCATCTGCAGCAATTCTGTCCCATTCAACAGGTCTCCCGCGTGTATAGATCATATAGTTAATGACGCTAGTGCCTCCAACAGCCTTGCCGCGCGGCCAAAAGCAGCGTCCATTGATCATGCCTGGAATTTGAGATGTTATGACATTTAATAACCTTCGATTGTTATAAAATTTGTCATTGTATCCTTTGGTGACAAAGAGAATACGAGTAAGATTTATTCGGCTTAGATTTTTGTTGCGAGCACGTGTCCATGTCAAGAATATATAAGTGGGACCACTATTTGCAATATTATGCTAGTGTATTGTTCTTAAATACTTGTGCAGACGAGTGACTTTTGTCCGCGTACTTTTGTCCGTCGATAACGATACAGATCTCTACATAAATTACGGGGTACTTTTAGTCCTTGGTGTGCGTTATTCGATACAATTTATAACAGATCTATCGATGGATAAAAGTCCTTCGTCTGTGTCTATATGTAGCAGGTTTATGGTCAAATCAGGTTTTTTAAAAAGCAGGCCTGTGGTCCGGCTTCAGCGCCTCCTTGAGCCATTCAAACAATTACGCAAAGGCTATCGAAAAAACCTAGTTTTTGATTGAAAACCTGATTTGACCATAAACCTGCGACATATATATGTAGATAACGGGGTGATGTGAGTAGTACTCATTTGCACACGCTGCATCTGCTGTCAAACTGACTAGGCAAAGGCTGCTGAACTTTATCTAACTGTGTATGTGAGGATACTGCCACATTTAATCACCACCTTATATTTATTTATTATATATATTACCTGTGCAAACTCCAGGCTGCTTTTCCATATAATACTGCCATGTATAATCAGTTGCTTGGAAGATTGGTGCAAAGGCCGGCACATCAGTCAACAACATCTCGGGTTTGCCAGCTTCGAGCAATAAGACAGTTACGTTTTTATCTTCAGTGAGCCGGTTTGCTAGAACCGATCCCGCTGATCCGGCTCCGACTATGACGTAGTCGTATTCATCGTACGGTTCCTTGAGACCTGGAAGCAAGGTTTATAGGTTGATAAAAAAAACTATTTTACAAACAGTAGTTCCGTGTACAATAGTATAATACTCGTATCTATATCTTCTAGGAAATCTTTGCATAGACAAGAGTGAGACCACGTTTCAGACGTTTTCGACCACGAATACGAGACACAATGCCATTTTAATTTCATATTCACCCGGTTTCATTTTCTTTTACTTTTCCTTATGCGGTCTTGATTGTTTATTTTTAACCTATGGCTAAAATGCGACTTCGCGGGGAATTCTTTTTAACACTTTTCATTGTTGCTCATTTTGATTGTACCATGATGTTATAATTTTTCAATTCGAACTTGTAGTTCCTGAGATTGGTGCGTTCACTCTTACAAACTTTTACTCTTCAGCTTTATACGTAGGTCACACTATAAGTTTTTTGTTTAATGTATATTCTCTGTTTTTTTTATTGTTTATTTTTGTTTTAATTTGTGGGAGGGGGGCGCCATCTCGTCATTTGGCCCTCTCTGAAAAACAGCGCTGTCCAACAGCATCAAGCTGAGAGTGGGCCTAATTTTTACACAGATAAGGCACTAGGTGGTTGCACTGGCGCCGTTCATGGGTACCTATCTTCACACGATTAGTTTATTTTAGCTACTTTCATAGCGTTATGTCATATGGTCTGCTGCTATGGGGCTCAGCTGCCGATATTGAGACAATATTCATATTACAGAAACGAGCTATACGAGCAATCTATAGACTCGGACCCCGTGACTCGCTGAAAGAACTATTTAAAGAAATTAATATTTTAACCGTTGCTTCTCAATATGTTTATGACAACATCGTATATGTACGGAAGAACATAGAGCTCTTCAAAAAAAGATCCGACAACCATAATTATAATACAAGAAATAAAAATAAACTGGCAATCACAAAAATTAGACTTCATAAAGTTGGTAATTCGTTTGTAGGCAAATGTATAAAAATATTTAATAAAATTCCGCAGGATTTGGTTGACATGTCTCTTAATAAGTTTAAAATAGTAGTGAAAAAACGTTTGATGAAGAAAGGCTATTATAATGTAGAGAATATCTTAATGATAAAAATGCATGGTCACCCTAATCTGCTGTTGTTAGCCACTCGTACAATACAAATTGTAACACAATGTAAACAAAACATTATTAAAAAAGAAAATGGATAATCTACCTGAGTTTCTTGCTGGTATCTTCTCAGGAGAACCAACTTACCGAACCAGCGAAAGAATCATTTTCAAATGGTTATTTATGTAATTAATTTAGTACCTATTTTAGACTTCTTACTATACTGACAAGTATACTATGTAAGAGAAGTCTTATAGTCCGGTCCTATCCGTCTGTCCGCACTTTTGGCACATAGAATCTGTACCAAAGTACAGAATAAACACCATAGCAAAAAAAAAAAAAATTATGATTATCTGATATTTGACGATTATCTAAGCCGTATAAACGAAACTTATGCGTAGACTATTTTAATTTACTGTAAATTTTTAAAGTATCTTAAGCTTTTTTGATTTATAGTGGGAAGACCTGCGATTTAGGTTCCCATTCTGATTATTAAATGAGACGCGTGACTCGAAAACTAGACGATTTATGGAATTTTAATGTACTTAAATGTTGCTCTGTCGAGCTCTAGTCAACGAGTGATTGTTTACAAGTGACGGAATAGGATTAAAACGTGCTGTTTAGCAGATAAACAGTATGATTATGATAGGTGGCGCTGCAGGTCACTACACTAGTTCTTACTTGAATGTCTTACAGGTGAAAATGGTATTGCCTGCAGACATGTGATATCACATAATAGTAAGAAGTCGTCTTATGCCTTCACTGCGATAGTGAAGGGCGCCTTGCTTGTTTATAATATAGTGCTTGACATAAAATTGTAAAATTTTGACATTCATATGTGCTCTTTATGTGCCTAAACTGAATAAATGAAATTGATTCTTTGATTCTTTGAAAGGCACTTTTATATTTTATTTTGTTTTTTGCTTGTTTTTTTTAATGTTTTGTTTTTGTGTAGGTACCCTGTATTTCTCTGTATCTGTGTGAAAATTAAAAGCCTTTTCTTTTTTTATCTTTTTTTCTTGCGTAACTTAAAAAAAACAACATATTAAAACCAAAATATTATGTTTATTGCAAAATACTCTCCTTTACATTTTAAACATTTTTTTCATGCGATCGAACCATTTTTTAAAACAGGAGTACCACAGATCTGAAGGCATGTTTTCTACGTGCTGATTGAACGCTATCACTGCCTCTTCGGAGTTGGTAAGAGTGAAACCTCTCATGAAATCTTTGATTTTGGGGAAAATACAGAAATCACAGGGTGCTAGGTCGGGGCTATGCACAGGATGGGTGACGAGTTGTACTTTTTCGGAAGCTAAAAATTACTGTTTTGTTGACCGTGTGTGAAAAAGCGTTGTCATGATGTAGGAGAACGCGGCTTTTGGGTCGTCTTTCGCGAACGTTTTCTAACCCTGGGTAAACAAATGGTAGAATACCACTCGACATTAACACTATTTTGATCTTCAAGTGGAATTGTACAGATGGTACCCGTAGCTGAGAAAAAAATCTCGATCATTTTTTTACCAACGTTTCTCGCCTGCCTCACTTTTGTTGGCTTGTTCTCAGTTTTCAAACACCCATTCACAAGATTGCTGTTTTTTTCGGGTTCAAAACAATAAATCCACCTTTCGTCTCCTGTGACAATGTCATAAACATCATTAGAATGTCCGTGGTCGTACTTCAGTAGCATCTGTGAGCACCATTCCACGCGAGCCCACTTCTGCTCCGCTGTCAGTTCATGAGGGATCCAACGACAACAAAGTTTCCGAACTTTCAATTCTTAGTGTAAATTTTTCTGGATTTGACTCATACCAATCCCCAATAGTACTCGAATTGTCTCATAGGTAATCCGCGGGGTTTCTTCAATTAACCGCTTAACAGTAGCCACATTATTTTCGTTGACGGCAGTTGAAGGCTGCCTTTCACAAAATTTGTCATGTAAAGAAACTCGACCTCTCTCAAATTCAGCAAACCATCGCCTCACGGTGCTCAAACAAGGTGCTTCTCTCCCAAAAGCATTTTGAAGACGAGCGGCACAGTCTTGCGAGAGAGAGAACTTTTAAAATCATAAAAAATCTAAAAGTCTAAATCTAAAGTCTTTTCGACTTAATTCCATTTTCGTTGCATACGTAGAACTTTGACGTGTGATAAAAAACAATTGACAAATGATTTCCCGCCAATTGTTTTGTTTTATTACTAAGAAGATTGCAACGTTTAAAAAAAATATAACATTCGAAATTCAAATAGTTCCGATTAGCTAGAAGTGCAAAACTTTTAGTGTGCCCCGTGTAGTATTAGTACATATAGATTGAATGATGAGTAATTATATGGGTACTTGCTTCTATAGTTTCAGCGACGGAGCCGAGGTTATTCAGAATAATTTATTTTTAGTCATGAGTTTATGACTTACTAGCAGACGACAGCGGCTTCGCCCGCTTGACAAATTATTTACAGAAAAACCTTCCTCGAGAACCACTCTATCCATTGGTGCAAACCGCATCAAAATCCGTTACGTAGTTTTAATTTTTTTTTCTTTTTTTTTATGTTGGGTTCGGCAAATTGACGCCGTCCGCCCGGTGGTAAGTCGTGACGACGTCTAGCAATTGTGAGTCACTCTCACAGCACACAATACTATAGAGAGTGGCCCTCATCTTGACGACCTACTGATGTGCACGTGTTTCCTGGGGTTCTTTAAGCGGAGCGTTAAGAGTAATGCTCCGTTTAAAGAACCCAGGAAACAAGTTCACAGGCAGGGCGTTCCAGGCCAGGCGGTTCTCGCGAACATGCTATCCACTGTGTGGGACTGGCATCTCTGCACCCGGCACGTGTTGTTCGGGATCGGAAGGAAGAAAGAGGGTGGGATTAGATTGAAGAGCTCTTCAGCGCACTCGCCGTGGTAAATACGGTTGAATGCGGTCAAGGAAGCTATTGTTCGGCGCTGAGCTAGCGGCTCAAGGCTTCCAGTTACCTTCGGACAATCTAAGCGTACATACATATAAAGCCACTTTGTTTTATACTATGTTATGATGATGATTTGCATTATCGACCGTTGACTAATTATGTAGGTATTTCAATCTATAGATCAACAAAAGCGCCGTAATATTAGCTGCGAACCTGTAGCTTTTAAATTCCTAGGTTATTAATTACGCTCTTTATAAATAATGACGCTCTTTTACTCTCTCGGTCTTTCACTCTGTTAATGAGGCTAGTTAACATCTTATCATGATGTGGGAGCATAAATAGCAATCAAGTTTAAATATTTTGGACATTCTCACACAGCGTCATCTAGCCCAAACTAAGCTATAAGCTTGTGCTATGGGATCTAGACAAACGATAAACATACTTCATATATTTCTACGTACATACATAATATACATAGAAAACACCCAAACCCGTAAACAAATATTTGAGGATTACACAGATATTTGATTTGGCTCGGAAATTGAAACCACTGCTGACCACGCCACCGAAGCAGTTAATTTACGAGTATAAACAGTCAAAACATTGAATTGAATTATAGTTTTGGTTTCACTTACAATATTTTCTCTAACGATTAAAGCAACGCATAGTTTTGCTATTGTTCCTACCGATTTAGTAGAAATTGTGATGTATACAATAAACGTAGCGTACAGTTGACAGGGACGTCTCGCGGGGATTCGTAATCTGTGTCCCGAGGTGAGCGGACGCTCTGTTGAATGTGTACCTACTTACTGATAAGTAACGTGTTTTACTCTTAACCTATTGTGAAAAGTAGTGGACACCACATTGGCGACGAGTATAAGCGCAGTGAGTAAATAATTATATACCTACTTACGTAAATTGGTCAACAACAATCATACTACAACCTAAATAAAACCACCTAGCAACAAAGATAAAAGGGTAGAGGTGTTGAGTGCTCTACAAACTATGCAGTGTGTAGTATATTTGTTAACAATTACTAATTAATAATCTTTGGAACTTTATAATATCTAAATACAATGTTATGAAGGACCTACCTAAGTAGTTAGCTTTGTTGACCAAGTCTGTAAGTAAAATATAAAATACAAACCTATAAATATTGGTTGAAATATATCTACGAGTATAAAATAGGTATATTTCAATGTATGGTATCGTTCAAACCAAAACCAAACCAAACGCTCTAAAATGTCAGATTTAACAAATGTATGTTTCGTTAACTTTGATGTTATCAAATAGATATGGTTAAAACTAATCAAATAACAATTATCGGTATTTAAAACCAAACTGGTTAAGATCAAATACCCAATGAACGTTCTAAGGTGTTTTATATTTGTACTGTTTATCGAAAAAATGGGGAACTTTAAACTTGCCATAGAATTCTTATAGTAATTACTTAGGTACTCGTACCTAAATAGACTTTTTGTTAAACTTCAGTTAAAAGATCTCTTATCATTTCATTTATTGTTTATATAACATACGTCCAGCGGACTATAGAGTGTTTAAAACATCGGCCCTTGCTCTTGGAATTTAGGTTCGGATTATGAAAGGGTTATTGTTTAAACACATTATTGTATACAGTACCCGGTAACGAAAAATTGGCTTGCCTCCTATTACGTCTAACAATGAAGTTATGTATTATGAGGGTGAGTGATTCACCTCTGCCGTACCCCTCAGAGATATACGCGTGATTATATGTAACATTTCATCGTGTTTAGCAATACAGTATTGAATTGTTTTGGATACAAAGTGAGATGTTTATAGGGCTATTATTCCTTACTTTCAGGTCGTCCATCATGTCCCAATTACAGTCTCAAGTCCCAGCATTAGAACCATTCGATTGTGAAGGTGATCCTACCTCTATAAGCTGCCGGTGGGACAGATGGAAACGTGCTTTAGAAATATATTTCGTAGCAACCAATACAACATGCCAAATTAATAAACGTGCTGTATTGTTACATTCTGGTGGTATGGCACTACAGGACATATATTTTACTACACCCGGTGCTCACGTAACTGATCCCGCTGCGACTGACGTGTATGACATTGCAATTAAAAAACTTGAAGAGTATTTTCCCCCCAAACGAAGTTATTTATTCGAAAGACATGTATTTCGGTTAATTAAACAAGAACCTGAAGAAAACTTCGAAAACTTCTTGGTTCATCTGAGACGACAAACTTCGAAATGTAATTTTGCTAAAGTAGACCTTATCGATCAGATTATTGAAAAATGCATTTCGACTAAATTAAGGAAAAATATTTTGCTATTAGGTGACGAGACAACAATCGATAAGATCATAACAGAGGCTAATTCCCTTCAAACGGTAGAAAGCCAATTAAATGATTTCCTAGATAAACCAAGTACAAATATAACTAGTTCCAGTGTTAATAAAATTGACACCAAAACCTTTAGACGTTCTACAAGATACGAGAGTGATACCTGCTGCCGTTGTGGTAGCAAAAGTCACAAAGGTGACAAAGATTCCTGCCCTGCAATTAATGCTAACTGTATGAAGTGCGGTTACGAAGGTTATTACCAAAGATATTGCAAAACAAGGGCCAATAAAAGAAAAATCCTCTCCTCAAACAATACCGATAAAACCAAAAAAGCTAAAATGGAGCAAAAAAACAAGGACACCAAAAATAAAGAAGAAGTCGATTATATTTTCCACATCGATGACGATGCAACCATTAATTGCCAGGTAGGTGGCGTTTTTACTGAAATGCTTATCGACTCTGGTAGCAAGTCTAATATTATAAGCGAAAAAACTTGGGAACACATGAAACAATCTAAAGTTGTAGTTTCCAAACAAAATAAGTCGTCAAATAGGACTTTCTGTTCCAATTCCCCTGGAATCAAAGATAAATAAGAAAATAGACGAACTGGTAAAAATGGACATCATTGAGCCTGTCAATAAACCATCATCATGGGTCTCTCCGATGGTCCCGGTTTTAAAATCTGATGATGATATTCGCATTTGTATAGACATGCGAGCTGCTAATAACATAACATAGCATCACGCCTTTTTCCCCGAAGGGGTAGGCAGAGGTGTGCAAACTCACCCACATCTCGCCAGCTATGTTAGGTCCCATGTAATAGGGGGCGAGCCTATTGCCATTTACCGGGCACAAGTTCCAGACTCTGGGATAATTATCTAGATAAAATTCTAAAGAGAATAGCGAGCTGCTAATAAAGCTATTATTTGAGAAAATCATCCTTTGCTTACTATGGAGCAACTCATTCCCAAACTTAGTAAAGCAGATTTTTTTACAAAATTAGATATCAAAAATGCTTTTCACCAGGTGGAACTAGAAGAAAATAGTAGAGAAATAACAACGTTCATTACTAGTAAAGGCCTTTACCGCTATAAAAGATTAATGTTTGGTATCTCATGTGCACCTGAACATTTTCAAAAAATTATGGAGAAAATGTTATTAACATGTGATGGAGTAGTTAACTTTATTGATGACATAGTTGTTTTCGGTTGTAATAAAAAAGACCATGATATTAGATTGCAGCAGGTATTAGCAGTGCTCAAAGATAATAATGTTTTGTTGAACAAAACTAAAAGCATTTTTAATGCCAAAACAATTAATTTTCTTGGTCATGAGCTTTCATCATCAGGCATAAAGCCACTTGATAAATATATTAAAACAATAGAAACATTTTGAACACCGGAAACCTTCGAAGAAATCCAAAGCTTTTTAGGACTAATAAATTATGTAGGAAAATGGATTCCCAATCTGTCAACGTTAACAGAACCTATTCGTAAATTGCTAAGGCTAAAAATGCACAAAAAGAAAAATATTACAGTAGCTTTCAATGACCTTAAAACCCGTCTTTCTAAAATTCCTAATCTAGGCTATTATGATCCAAAAGATCGGACCCAAGTGATTGCTGATGCCAGCCCTGTAGGTTTAGGCGCTGTACTGATACAGTACGACGTTAAAGGACCTCGTATCATTGCTTTTGGAAGTAAAAGCCTGACAGACGTTGAAAAAACGGATTGTCAAACTGAGAAAAAGGCATTAGCTTTAGTTTGGGCAATTGAACATTTTTACATGTATCTGTATGGAAAATAATTCGAGCTTATCCACAGGTCACAAACCTTTGGAATTCATATTCAGTACAAGATCAAAGCCTTGTGCTCGAATCGAACGGTGGGTCCTTAGATTACAAGCATACGATTACAAAACAATCTATAAACCTGGTAAATCAAATATTGCCGACCCGTTATCCCGTCTTTGTACAAATTCTAATATCAATGAAACTCATTTTGAAGCAGAGTTTCATGTCAACCAGATTATTCAATATGCGCGGCCTATAGCATTATCTTTAAAATCAATTATTGAAGCATCAAATAATGATGTTATATTAAAGTTAGTAAAGGTCGCTTTCATCAATAATACTTGGGATACTTGTATTAATAATTACAAGCTATTTTAACATGAACTATGGGTACATGATGGCATCTTATTAAGAGGGAATAAAATAATAATTCCTACTGAGTTACGAAAACAAGTATTAGCAGCAGCTCACGAGGGTCACCCAGGTATTGTTAATATGAAAACTAGGTTACACACCAAACTTTTGGTGGCCAAAAATAGATAAAGACGCCGAAAATACTGTAAAAAATTGCAGAGGATGTATTTTAGTCTCAGCCCCTAACCCACCAGTACCCATGAAAAGGCGTGAACTCCCTTCAAAAGCTTGGGTAGATACAGCTATTGATTTTTTGGGTCCATTGCCGAATGGAAACCATCTTTTAGTTATTATTGACTATTACAGTCGATATAAAGAGATTGAAATAATGAAATCTATCTCTACTCTAGATACTATAAATGTTTTAAAAAAAATCTTCTCTAGGATCGGAAATCCTGCAAGTATAACTGCTGATAATGGTAAACAATTTTGTAGTAAGGATTTCAAAACGTTTTGTACCGAGCAAGGAATTACGCTTTTCAATACCATACCTTATTGGCCTCAGCAAAACGGAGAAGTCGAGAGGCAAAATAGGGATATTCTTAAAAGACTTAAAATTAGTCAATGCGAAAAAACCGACTGGAAAGATGATTTGCTAAAATACTTAATTATTAATCCCCATCTGAACTATTTTATGGAAGACAATTTAGAGACAAATTACCTTTTTTAACAGATCTAGAAAATAGTTACGATGATTTAGAAATAAGAGATCGAGATAAAGAAAAAAAAGGAAAAACAAATTAAACGAAGACAGGAAAAGAAGAGCTATGGATAGAGAGTTAGTAATGGGTGAAAAAGTTTATGTGAAGAACTTGGTCAAAGAAAATAAATTAACTTCCCAATTCAACCCCACTCCTCACACCGTAATCGATGCTGAAGGTAGCGATATAAATATAAGGAATGATGAAACTGGACAAGAGTATAGGAGGAATATTGTACATCTAAAGAAAGTAGAAGGTCAATGGAAAGTTATAGACCACGAAGAAACAATGGGTAAACAAGATTAATTTAAAGTAAAAATATTGTACGTTCTAGACTATACTAATATCGTATTTAATTAAGAAAATAACTGATTTATAAAAAGGAAGAGATGTGATGTATACAATAAACGTAGCGTACAGTTGACAGGGACGTCTCGCGGGGATTCGTAATCTATGTCCCGAGGTGAGCGGACGCTCTGTTGAATGTGTACCTACTTACTGATACGTAACGTGTTTAAGGGCCCAGACCGCGCACGGATAAAGTCGATTTTGAGCGACAGCAGCGCTATTGTTGCCCGATTCATTCGACGGGCGGGTGAATGACCCAGAGAGCGCGATTTTGAAAATGTTTTGCGACAAACGTTCCACGTTGAGTTATTGTTATTGAAGTTGAATATTTACAGCATAACAAAAATGTTGAATTATTGGAAATAAACGACTGTCTATTTGTAAAATATTCCAAGAGTAGTTTTCGTTATAAAATGATCCTAATTACTAGATAAATAAATAAGAGTAGTTTGAGACACAATTTTTATGATTTTCTATTTATAATAAACAATCAAGAGCAGGTCCGGACTGACCTTTTTGTATTCTACTTACCTAAAATTCCAACTACGAGTACCTATGTATTTATTTGTAATTTTACTACCAAAGTTTATTCTTATTTCGTAAAATTTTCATTCAATAAAATAATTGCAAATTCAGTAGGAAGTACGGTCGAAATAACATCACGCCTTTCCTCGCTAGTGTTTATATCTACGCAAGGAAATGTGCCTATTGCGTAAACTCTAATACTTTTTGCTTACGATCACCTCGCAATCTAAAAAATCTTCTAGGGTTGTACAAAAAATTGTCAATAAATGAAACACAAGTATAAAAATGGTTCATATAATTAAAAGTAAACAAAATATGAGTCGCCACCTAAAAAGCGTGCTAGGGTTGTACAAAAATTAGTTATAAACAAACATGAAATTTATAAATTATTCATATACTTAATTAAACGAAAGTAAACAATAACAAAATATGAGTTTAAGAGTTTCTAATGTTTTTTTCATTTTAATGATTACTGATCAAATTCTGATTTCTACTAATTTGATGATAAAATCAATTGCTATTGCAAAACCTATCAGAATGAAAATGTTACCAGCTGCCCGATTCACGTAATAAAAACCGTAGCGTAGTGACTTAAAAATGTCACTTCGCACACTTTTTAACCGACTTAAAAAAAGAAGAAGATTCTCAATTCGCTGTATTTTTTTAACCGATTTTGATGATTTTTTTTTTATTTGAAAGCTGGTGATCCCGTGTGGTCACATTTTAATTTCATTAGGATCGGACCTTGGGTTTACACCAGGTAACTCTTCAAAATCGTATAGGAATTGTATAGAAATTGAGCTATTGGAAGATTTATGACAATCCAAGACTAGATAAGTAAGTGCGTTAAAAACAGAAAACCAAAAGGCGATTTCTAAGTTTCTAAGTTAAAACGACTTTTGAACTGGCGTGTTTACGTGAATCGACCGGCTAGGTAGTTAAGTTACCTCAGTCTCTTTCAAAATCATTAGACGTTCTTCTCTTTCAAAACACGTAAAGCTCTTTCTTTCCTCTCTTTCATAGCCTCTATGACATTGGGCGGGTCACGAATAGGCATGCTTCGTGACTGCCGAGGATCAACTAATTCTGGAAGGAGGCAATCGTAATAAAATCTAACTAATTTCATCTCCATTTTCTCCTTCCAAAATTTGTCGTCCTTTTCTATAATATAAACTTTCTAGGTACAGTAGCACCAAACCAGATGCCAAGCATGCAAACGTTTCTTTTAGTTATATGTAGCTGTCCCTGAATTTGGAAATACCAGTAATGATTTTTATTTATGACATAACCCTTGGAAGCCTTGTCCTTAACCCAAAAGGTATGTTTGGCCATTGCTTCATCAAGAGTCATGCCAGCTAAAGAATGTGGGCACTTAATTTCAATTAAACCGTTTGCATAAATGCCATCTGGTGTAGTACCAAGAAATTCATATTGATCGTCGACGAACAAACCGCAACCTTGTATACTAATATTCTCTTGAATTTCTAACTGTCTAATTGCAGTTTCTTCGTTTTCGATACCGTACCGTACAGCAGGCAAACTGGAGATATTACTACCATAAACGATTTTACAAACAAAAGCACCACAACTTGTGCTCTCTCGTTTTTTACAAACTTCCCCGAACGATGATGAGGTTAGTAATTTTCTCCTTGTACTCATCCACTCAGCACTACTTCTTTGCAAATGGGTCGACCTTTCAAGCTCCTCTCTTTCAGCACAAGACAACTTTAAATCAACTAAAAAAGATGACTTGGCTTTCTAATATAATTCTGGACTCAGATCAGGTTTTTCGCAGTTTGGTCCATAGTGAGCGTCTTTCGATACAGCGCTGTGGCTTTTTTTCAATCTTAATTTAGGTTTAGCAATTAAACGGTTTCTACGATTACTATTTTCCACTTTCGCGATCAAAGGATTAGGACTAGATTTAAATATGACTTCATGAGTTTTACTATGAATCGATCCCGTATTAAAAGACACAACAGCAGCTGCGCATCGGCCCGCATAAGAACCACGGGAAGAATAATTTACACGCTTACCCCCAACTAATTTGGCAATTACTCCGTTAAAACTTTCAACTATATTACTTGTGCAATTATGAATTAAACTTCTAGAATGATATGACAGTCTTTTACTTAAAATTTCTACCGCGTCCATTAATCCGCATCCAACAATTGCTGGAAGTAACCCAACAGGTTCTATTCGACGAGTGTCAGGTCTACAAAAATACTCCTTGCAATGTTGGTGATTACCAAATACGTGTTGTGGACCATTTAGAATATCTTCACTAAGATTTTTTATTTTTTCTTCGAGTGACTGATTTTGATCCCCCCAATATTTAATCGCGCATTTTACACCCGTTCTTAAACGCAAATACCTTTCTTTTAGGAATTTCCGCAACTCGCAAGGATACTTAGTGTCTTTCGACAATTTCTCCAAGCTATTGCAGTAGTTTCGTAAAAGATGATTTTTGCATTCAATTTTCTCTACTATTAAATTATCGTACGGACGCGAATCTAATATTTTTTTATAAGTACTGGAATCGCCGTCTGCTACAAATTTATTATAAATTACACCGTGATCAACAAAGGAACGTTGAAACCCCTCAACTATTATGGTCGATTCCATCCCGGTAGATGATCCTGAATAATTCTTGAACAATGGTGTTCCGGGGGCTGACTGTTGTTCTTTGCGGCTCGTGCACAGACTACGCAGTATTTATTTTTAACTCCAAAAAACAATACTTTATTAGTTTTAATGCCAATTATCGCAGCTGCGCCGGATAAGGCGGAAAAATTCTTACCATAAGATCTCTTGCTCCAACAACCGTCAACAGCAACAGATATTAATGGTGTACCATTTTTATCAACACTACCTATAGACACTGCGTACTCCGCTTCTTCCTTGACAGCTTCTGCCATGGAATGTGCTGCTGTCTTTTCCCACCAATCGCAAACCGTATTATTAATTTCATTGTACAATGAAGGTGACATCATTGGTAGGGCTACTGCGGCACTTAATGTTTTTAACTGAGAGTAGCTCCCACCAGATGATATGATACCAGACACAATTTGATGATTCACTTCCATGCTATCTTCTTTCTTTTCAACCAAACACACAGTAAATTTCATATTACACATACTACATTTTATGATGAGTTTTGAGTCCAGACCAACTTTTACTTCACCTATTATACTGAGGTAACTTAACTTACAATCCATTGGACCGTGGTCCCCTATGGCCTGAAGAGCTTTAAAAAAAAAAGAAATATCCACTACTCTACGCCCAACTTCCACTTCATCCACCTTTCCCTCTTGACGGTTCTCAATAACTAGTTCCTGTAAAGAAAGATAATGGCTTGATTTTTATTATAAAAAATAATTCAAAAGGTATGGGCCAAATTTCTTCAAACATAGCTAAGAACTCCCTTAGAATACATCTTTGAAACACAGAACACTAGATCAAAATCTTAAACGTTTTTATCAGTCTTCGTCAATTATGAAAGTGAATAAATAAACATAATAAAAAACTGGTTGCTTGTAAAGTCGGTTTAGGACGATAATTTTATCGGATAACGTCATAATATTATTCTCCATCGCTTGTACTGCGCTCTCGCTTGACCATAGCGTGACATAATGTGACACTTTTTTGTGCGTGTTGCCGGTGTTCATCGATTTATAAGACGTTATCACGTCATAAATTTAATAAATCCGACTATATGCATAAAAACTCAAAAGGTAAAAAGAAAACAAGTCTACGGTCTTGAATTATGTTACATAAAAATAAATAAGAACACTATTGTAATAAATCGAATTCAACAGTTGAGACCCATTGAAATCCTCACAGGCTCGAAGATATTCCTGACTAGCTAAATATTTCTTTAGAAATAGGCCCCGACTGCTAAATACGCTATATTACAATGGTGTTGTTATTTATTTTTATTACACATTTTCATTTTTTAATCTGTCGGGTTTTAACATTTTTATTGTTTATTTATTTATATTCATAACTGACGAAGACAAATATAAAAGTGCAAAAGAATTCATACAATATTATGTTCGTGATGAACAGAAATTATAAATTTCCTTTACGCTATACGTATTGGTTTTTTATGGCGTCACTTATTCTATGTCACTCGGGCTTAGAAGACAATTCTAATGATACTAAAATCATTAAAATCGGTTCAATAATTTTGAACTTATCGTGCCACAAAGATATATTACTTAGTATACATACATACATACGTACACCAGTCGCGTAAAAGATAATATTTTACAAAAAAAATTCTTGATTTTGGTAAAATACGAGATTTGAACGTGAATTTTCTTTTGAGAAAGTAATTGAGAAGTATGTGTTTGTCTCACAATGAAAATAATAAATATTGCAAAAAAAAACTGTAGGTACTGAGATTTTTGTTTATTTATGTAACAAGTCTACAAGAATTACGTATAACAACTTACCTCTATACAGCGCGTAGCAGTGTTGCTCGGAGTCTCGGCCTGAAGGTTTTCTTCATTTTCAGTACTGGAAATATTATTCATCAATATCCACTTTTTATTTATTTTGTAATTTTTTCCCGCCTGTGCAATTTCTGATAGGAAACATACCTACTTCCACTTCCACATATTTAGACATGATGAACATGAAAACTAATAATACTGTAACTAATAATAGTGTAAGCAAACTCATTGCTTTGAAATACATAAATATATGAAAACTAATACTATATTATGTAATAAAATTTATTATTATGAAAATTGTTCCTATAGAAATTGACTTTATTACTTATATAGATATTGAAATTACGTAATTATTACCTACTGGACATTGTAATTTTTCTTCTTAGACTGACATACCTAATTGTGTACCTATCTAATTACATGTCAAATCAATATTTACATGCTGTTGTAGGTATATGTCTGAATCAGGCGATCTAAATCATTGTACCTATTTGCTTTGTAATGTACCTACCCTGTTCAAAATGCAAATAGATTATATTATTATTACTACTAAGACATGATAAGCATACACACAAATAAAAGTAATAAAACTAGGATTTTTACTTGACACTAACACAAATCTAGTAAATTTTTTCTAGGTATTTAGGACAAGACGTAGTCAAGTAGGCAGGTAAATAAATAAGTAGGGAGGAACTTACATTTTATTCCGAGATCTTTTGGCTTTCACGTTTTTATAATGCGTACTAAATTTTCTTTTCGCTGGCATGGCACTCAGCAAATTATCCTGCGAAAAGAGACCCTCGATTACCAATTACGTTTATGATACCTATTGCCTTTATCATGTTGAAAAATCTATGTATGTCGTGCAGAGAACTATATACCCCGCCAGTTCATATCTCGAGAAAATAAGGTGGGCAGGGCTTTGATTGTTTCAAGCCTGAATTGATACCTACTTTACAAGGTTCATAAAATGACCTACGCAACAAAGTAAATAATTTTGTATTTCTTACGATTTATATCTAGTTCCATCATGGTTTTCTTTCAGACTTTCATTATATCGGTACTTTCTATTTACTGAAAGTAAATTAGTTATAAAAATATTGTACTTACAGTTTTTCACAAAAAACACAAATTCACAACACGTAATTTTGCTGTAGCATCCGACACGCGTGGAGTCACTTTGAAATTCTATGGCGCACTGGCGATTAGTTGCGACGATCGTTCTATCGGGACGCGTTTGAATTTGCATACATTTTTCTATGGAGAATTTACGTAAAACATATCTAGATTTTAGGGCTTTAAAAGGGGAAGTCTTTGTTTGTAAAGGTACAAAAAAAGTACATGGTTATATTTATTGGCTTTTTCAGTGTTCAAAAAGTGTTTCTTTTTATCAATTTGTGTTGATTTATTGGGTTAAATCTGAAAAATACGAAGGCAGGTTTTCGAATTTTTTCTCAATTTTGTGCGTTTGTTGACGTTTATTATATAACAACTACAGGGTTTTAAGAGTTAAAATTAGCACTAACATCATTTTTGGTCTTTCATTTTAATATATACAAATTATCGTTGTTATTAATCATATGTAAATAGGTTAAATATGAAAAATCGTAACACTCTTTTCGGTGATTTTCACGATCTGGGCCCTTAACCTATTGTGAAAAGTAGTGGACACCACAGAAATCATAAAAAAAAAACTTTTAAGGCGAATTTCATTTAAAAACAATGTTTTCCGTATGTCCTTACTACATAGGCTACTGTGCGCGCTTGTGCGTCTTTTTGTATTCCATATTTCGAAGATACAACGGTTTAAATAACTGTTTTATTTAAATATTGGATAGAAACAGGCGTTACTTGGCGAAAATCCAAGACAAAACAATGGTAAGTAAAATGTTTTAAGAAAAAACTTTTTAAAATTATATAATAGCATTAATTTTTCGCAGAATTAAAAGGACAACAAAACGTCGACAATTGTTTCGCCTCTAAACGAGGCATTATCAAGACTGTCTCAGAGAGAACAGCTGTTCTCTCTGAGACAGTCTCAGAGAGAACAGCTGTTCTTTTGTATTATATAATTTTAAAAAGTTTTTTCTTAAAACATTTTACTTACCATTGTTTTGTTTTATTTATTTCGTGTTAAGTAACTTCAGGTTTAATGTCTTTGTGTAAAATTTTAAATGTAAATATTAATGACCGGGCCTGGGTCCAAGCGTCTCTTCCAGTTCGCTTGGGCGGGCTAGGTATTCGCAGAGTCACAGATGTCAGTCTGCCAGCATTTCTGTCGTCGGTCCATAGCACTGAAGAATTAGTCAGGAAAATTTTGTCAAATACACTGATTGATTCCGAGGTGCGATGCAAGACCGATGCCATAAATGCTTGGAGGATGTCTTGCCCCGACACTGACCTGCCCTCACGCCTAGGCTCACAGCGACTGTGGGATTCACCGCTCTGTAAATTGAGAATTAATACACTAATTGACACTTCTGTCAATATTTCAGAGCGTGCACGCCTACTAGCTGTTGGAGAATGGGAGTCAGGGTAATGGATCCAGGCGCTCCCATCGCCCAACATCGGTACAATGTTGGACGACACTACCTTCCGCATTGCCACTTGCCTTCGGCTGGGTACACCTTGTGTATCCCCGCATCATTGCACCTGTGGAGTAGCCGTCGATAATCTGGGACACCATGGCCTTTCTTGTAGCAGAAGCGCAGGTCGTATACCTCGGCACCCTATTCTAAACGACATAATTCGTAGGGCTCTTTCCACCGCAGGTCTTCCGGCCGTACGCGAACCAAATGGTTTAGCACGAAGCGATGGAAAGAGACCGGACGGTATGTCGTTGCTACCGTGGAAGATGGGAAGGCCTTTGGTGTGGGACGCTACATGCGTTGACACCTTAGCACCTTCACACCTTCCAAGCACATCCGGATGTGCCGGCGCTGCTGCTTCATCGGCTGAAGGCTTTAAACGGCGTAAATATGCTAACCTAGCAGGTGATTACATATTTGAGCCGTTTGGGGTTGAGACACTGGGGTCATGGGGTCCGAGTGCTCGTCGTCTTTATAGAGACATTGCTAAACGTCTAATCGATGCTTCTCAGGACCAGAAGGCTGGCTATTTTCTGGCCCAAAGAATAAGTATCGCCATCCAACGTGGCAACACAGCCAGCATTCTTGGAACCTTCCCAGTCGGCAATGACGCGGAGGATTTTTAAACGATATTTTGTAATGTAAATATTTTTAGTCTATAATTATGTTTATTTTGTATATTGTAATTCTTATTGTAAATAAATTATTTTATGTCAAGAACCTTTCTCGTATAACCAGTAAGTCATATTTTTTACAAATACTGTGTCGAGTGACACACTTATTGTAAACCTAAGACGCCGTAAGTTCGTGATATTCATACAATAAATATAGTGATTAGAGGTCTTGGGCTATTGGTGTCTTGGTCAGTTAGTAGAACGTTTCTCCTGGAAAGGGAGCAGTTGCTAGTTCAAGTCCAGCCCAAGATTAGTTTTTGCGATTTATATTGTAAAATTATTTTAAACCTAGTCTAAAAATAACCTTTATATGAAGCTACTTTTTAATAAAATTACAGGTAATAAACTTTAACACCGTTAAAATATTCTTAATAAGTGTTACCACATTAATTAAAATGTGTATAGTGATTACAAAAATAGAATATGTCAGCAGTTCGTTTCTTCACAATAATGTGTTATTCATTAGGATCAATAAAACACTAGTG
Source organism: Nudaria mundana (assembly GCA_963556515.1). Taxonomy (NCBI): domain Eukaryota; kingdom Metazoa; phylum Arthropoda; class Insecta; order Lepidoptera; family Erebidae; genus Nudaria; species Nudaria mundana. The sequence goes on from OY748307.1 coordinate 6,160,240, forward strand.
AACGTGAATTGCAGTGATTGAATATGATTGTGTATTTTTTAACAATATTTTTAACAAAAAATTGCAATTTTTTTTTCAAATAATTACCTAATATGAATTGCAAGAACGATAGTTCAAGTTCACCCCAATAGAGGAGGTGCCAGAGGTAAGTTGGTCAATTTTTTGGTCCATTTCCCTATTACTCTTATTCGTAGATATTTCCCCCATTTAAGACCCAATAAAAAAAAAACGCACGATGAAAATATTGTTTCAAGCAAAGGAATACTTATGTCAATTTTCGTTGGCATCGGATAGTAAATGGGCCCGCCAGCCCGGAAAAATATTAAACATTACTTGACATATATTACCCCCAATCCAAAAAATCTCATAAACATGTTTTAATTAAATCAAGGAATACTTGTAAAATACCTTTCGTGAAATCTTAAATCGTATTAAAGGTGTGGCTTCCTCATGAGCTTTTTTTAGATTGGGGGGAAACCCAAAATAGCTCATGTGCTTTCTGTTGAAAGGTGCACTGAGGTCTTAAGTACGTTCAAAATATAATGTCATTTAGTCATTGATCCAGATCCATGACAGTCCCTTACAGCCTTAAATTTAACTGATACCTAAATTATACTTTGTTTAACTGTCTGATTAATAGGGGACAACAAAAATACCGTTCAGGTTCAGAATGTCAAAATCTCAAATGGCAAATTGTGGGTGTGTTATGCACCTCTGCCTGATCCGGATATAGGCGTGATGTATGTCTGTCTTAATTTAAACTCCATCAATTTGTAACATGATTCTAATTATCGTATCGTATACAGATTCATGGTCTCGTCGAAAGATCACACACAGGGGACCATTTTGTTGGTCCCACATAATAACTGAATACTTTGGGTTATGGCCAGAGCCTCATTCTTCAAACTTGAGCTCTAGATATCTTGGGTTAGCCTCTGAGCACCTGCTATCGTTACAGATTGGGCGTTTTCACATTGCATCATATCGTGACATTGAGCGTTTTAACATTGCACGATAACGTGACGATATCGTCAGTACTCAGTAGCAGCAATAACTTTAAGGTAAGAATGTAAATTATCGTGACGATATTGTAGACGATATCATCGCGACATCGTGCAATGTGAAAACGCCCTATGAAAATAAACAACTCTTACCTCCAGGTAAAGGGTAGGAATCTCTTAGAAAATCGGACATAATCTCCGGTTTGCCAACAAACTGTGGTGCTGTCGCCTGCGCCATTATATTTACCATAGGGCTATTGTGATAATTCAATAACAATCTGCTTTGACGATCTTCACTTGAAAAACTATCTGCATTATAAAGTTCCGATTCTTCATCATCACTAACTGAGGTCACGTACGCGTCATCAATATAGGAATTACAAACAGACGAAGCCGTCAAAATAATTATTAATTTGTACAACATTTTAATTGTAATTTAACGAGTCTACTGTGTTCCGGTGTAGTTAAATTAAATGTGCGGTGAAACGACCGCTATACTGTGTGAATGCTCGTGATATTCTGCGCGGGCGTAAGTCTTTAAGGCCCGTTTGATGGGTGGCATAGTTTAAACTGGACACTGACCTGCTGTCACATACTATTAAATATATATATATTTTTAATTTAATACCCAGCTGTGAGTTATTTCTGTCACAAATGATGAGTATAATAAGTAGCTACCTACCTAAAGGTACTAGCAATTTTTTTTAATTTTCATAAAAACTGTCAGACTACATTGTTAAAGCTCAAATAAATATGTGAAAAGATTTTTTCCTGCTTTCGATAAAAAAAAATAAAGCAAAGATTTCAATTTTGTATTTTTAAGAGCAAACCGAACCGACAGGTTCTATCTGCACCTAATGTAAAGTCACAAATTTTCAAAACTCCCGGAAAAGCTTTCTAAGTGTGACATGACTACAGTATTCTTTGACGAAGTGGCCTAGCTATCTAAGTTAAAAAACATATCACATAAAAAAAATCGTAAAACCGTTGCTACCTCCCTCCATGTTCGTATGTTCAATGTTCCGCTGAACATTCGGTATAATTCTAATCAACCATGAGATGCACGAGCTAAAGGGTTAAAGCTGGTGAAAGAAGCCTGGTACAATGAGAATAGTAATGAACCAAAGAAAGCTGGCATATTTGTTCCAAAATTAGATTTTAGAGCAAATAGGAGATTAATTCTAGAATCTATGAATCCTGTAAAAACGAGTAATTCAGCGATAGACTATGCGGCACTCTCGACTTGTACGATTCATTTTCTAGGTTTACATGATTTACATACAATGAGTTAAAAAGTAGATATTTTCAGAAAAAACAAGAAGTATTTTCTGCAACACAAAAAATAAGATAGGTAGTTTTTTTTTTTAGTGTTCCCTAGATACCGAGGTATAAAACTAACGGCACTCCACTATATATTATTTCTTGTATTCCATGATGATACCTAACGGACGTATATACGTTTTCTACGTTAATTACCGAATGGTTTTACCGACTCAAACTACCATTATAGGTACCCATAATCCTGGCCATATTAAATCGGCCTAAAAACATAGTTACGAGAGTGGATTGAAAAGTAGTCGGCCTAACACTGATCCATTTAGTTCTAAAAATCAAATCTACCCACATTATTTAGTTCAGTTCAGACCTGTTAATTGTGTGAAGTTAGAATTGTGTGCGATAATTAGTTTTAATTTTATAAATTTGTTAACAAAGCAATCTGACATCATTTCCGCAAATGGAGCAAATCCAGCAGCGTGCCGTCATTAAGTACCTCCATAAGAAGGGGCTGTCATCAAAAGTCATCCATGATGATATGGTCAGTACATTAGGGGATTGCGCTCATTTATATTCACCCGTCAAAAAATGGATAGCGAACAGCTATCGGAAATAAATCATGAAGGACGGTACGGTCGACATTTGTCGAGCATGCCACCGCCCTGGTGAATCACTTAGCCATATTATTTCCGGTTGTTCGTATCTTGCTAACAGCGAGTACTTGCATAGGCACAATCAAGTAGCCAGGATCATCCATCAGCAACTTGCTCTTCAATAAGGCCTTATTGAGTCCGAGGTACCATATTATAAGTACACACCAGTGCCACTTCTCGAGAATGGACGTGCGTTGCTCTACTGGGACCGATCAATCATCACGGACAGGACTATTGTTGCCAATAGGCCTGATATCGTGTTGGTTGATCGGACCCAGCGTCGGGCAGTGCTCGTCGATGTCGCCGTCCCGCATGACGAGAATCTAGTGAAGGCAGAGATGGACAAACTTACCAAGTACCTTAATCTGTCTTTCGAGATAACCGCCATGTGGGACGTAGACTCAACGATCATTGTGCCGATGGTCGTTTCGGCTAACGGATTAATAGCGACGAGTTTCGATCACCACCTCAAGAGACTCTCGTTAGATTGTTGGATCAACAGTCAGATTCAGAATGCTGTTATCCTCGACACGTGCCGTATTGTTAGGAGGTTTCTCAGTCTGTAGCCTCCACCGCCGGTAGTTTGGGTCCTACTCCGCTACTGGTGGGTCACTGTTTTTTATATTTTTAAATATATTTACTTTTTTATAAATCTATTTAAAAAATTAATAAATATGGTAAGTATTTGAATAAATGAAATAATAATAATAAGCCTTTTTATTTCCAAATAACCATAATCATTACTGTACACAATTACAAAATAGGAATCATTACATTCTAAGCACCGAAAATTATTACATTAAATTATATTATATTAATGATGTCTTGTGTTTAGCGCTAAAATAAATAAATATTTACAATCAGTTTCCAATATAAAAAATTTAGAATAATTTATAAAGTTTTACGTTTGTAAAACTTTATAAATTATTCTAAATTCATTCTTACATTCTCTACATTCGTTAATTAATCCTGTAATAAAAGTACATAATTATTATTTCGTACTCATAATATTTAACTGATTAACATCTAAATACTTATTACCATAAATAGCACATAGCTTCCTTGGCCGCATTCTACCGTATTTACCACGGCGAGTGTTCTGAAGAGCTCTTCAATCTGATCCCACCCTCTTCCTTCCGATCCCGAACAACGCGTGCCGGGCAGAGATGCCACCCCCACACAGTGGATAGCATGTTCGCGAGAACCGAACGTTTTAAACGTTCGGTCTCAGTTCGTGTTTCCTCCCACATTTAACCCTGGTTTCTTTAAGCGGAGCGTGAAGAGGCACATCAGTAGGTCGTCAAGTTGAGGGCCACTCTCTATAGTATTGTGCGCTGTGAGAGTGGCCCACAAGCGCTAGACCTCAGACTAAAAGAATAACATAGACGGAACGAATAGAACTAGCGAGTGAAGCCGCCAAAAGGGATACTATATAGCAATGGGATACCATTTCGCTCGCCACTCCTTTGTGAGCAGCGAGTGTGTACGCACGTGCGATCACGGTTGAACAAAATATTATAAATATGCCGTATTGTGTGGTGAAAAGGTGTAAAAACAATTCAATTATTGATAGGAAGAATGCTGGATTATCGTTTCATAAGTAATTAACTATTTCTTATTAGATTTCATAACATTTTTCTAAATATTTTAGTTGCCCAAACTAGGAACACAAAACCTCCGCCACATTACACAGAGTTGCCATAATTTTTTCATAATTTCCACAAAATATTTTGCAGTATTTATGGGAATTTATAAGGTACTGAGTAAAAAAAAATCAGTGTCATCAATGTTGACAACCTCGATGTTTCTAATCCTCATCATCATCATTCGTGCGTTAGTCCCGAACTCCCGATCACATTTGTGTCCGGGATCTACTTAATACGTGGCTTGGGTATTTCGGCAATCTTGGAATTGACCGCTGTCTGACCTCCCAGCCTGTGTTCTGATCCAATATATTTATGTTACTGTGTCAGTAGTTTAATTTCAGTCGAACACTACAAAGGCCTCAGTCTTAAACTAACGACTATTGATATCCACTTCATGTATAGTCAACGACAAAAGTAGCTTAAGCAATAATTCTTATCTGTTGATCACTATAGCTGTTAAACCGACCACAAAATCATAAACAAAACACGAAATATATTAACTTTGTCCTTGGGGATTCTAAAATTACTTGTACAGTGCTGTGGCACATGCATTGGGATGTAAAAAACAACAAGGCTTTTCGAATACCTCAGCGAAATGGCTGACGATGCGCAGGTGCGGTTCCCGAACGCTGACCTGGTTTTCCTGGGGGACTTTAACGGTCATCACGTTGAGTGGCTGGGGTCCCTTAGGACCGATCATGCGGGACGATCCGCCCATGCATTCGCTCTCTCCCACGGGCTGACCCAGATGGTACAGGGGATCACCCGGATACCTGACAGGTCAGACCACACGCCCGCCTTGCTGTATCTACTGCTGACGAGTCGCCCAGCCGAGTACAGTTGTCGGTACGCGCCCCACTGGGCACTTCCGACCACTGTGTGGTGCACGCCAGCTTCCAAGTGCCACCGCCTGCTCGTGCTGAGCAAATGACTCGACGACTATGGCACTACTCGTCGGCAGACTGGGACGGTCTCCGCGATTACTTTGCGTCCGTCCCGTGGAGTCAACGCTGCTTTGTAGGGAAGGCGCCTTCGGATAGCGCTGCTGCCGTTGCTGGCGAGATCAGTCTAGGGATAGAATATTATATCCCTTTCACTGATGTCGCCAGCATCCGCAAAGCTCGCCCCTGGTTCGGGCGTGAATGTGCCGAGGCTGTCCAGAAAAAACAGTCGGCGTATCGCGCCTGGGTCAGGGCTCGGGCGGCGCGTGACCCGAATGTGAACCGCCTCAAAGCAGCGTACAATAGGGCCACTAGGTCCAGCAAGAGGGCCTTCAAGAGAGCGGATACCCAGCGCGTCGCGCGGCTTGGTCAGGAGCTCACATCCCACCCCACGGGCAGCCGTGGATACTGGCAACTGGCCAAAGCCGTACAGTCTAATTTTTGCCAACCCTCGCTGCCACCACAGCGTTTTCCTGATGGATCACTGGCTCACAAAGCCCAAGAGAAGGCGGACATGCTCGCAGACCTCTTTGCGGCTAATTCCCGCGTCGATGACCGTGGCCTGCAGCCCCCTGCCATCGCCAACTGTGGCCACACTATGCCTGATATTGTTATCAGGCAATGTGATGTACGGGCAGTGCTGCGGTCGCTCGACTCGCGGAAAGCCAGTGGCCCTGACGGCATTCCGGCGGTGGTGTTACGAAAATGTGCTGCTGAGTTGTCTCCAGTATTAACGCGTCTGTACCACCTGTCATACTCTACAGGGCTCGTGCCGGAGGTCTGGAAAGAGGCGAACGTACAACCGATCCCCAAGAAAGGGGATCGCTCCGATCCAGGCAACTATCGACCCATAGCTGTCATCTCAGTCATTTGCAAGGTGCTTGAGCTCCTTATCAATAAGCAGCTCATGCGATACCGGGAGGATCACTCGCTAATCAATGATCGGCAATATGGCTTCAGGCCAAAACGATCAACGGGTGACCTCCTGGCTTTCGTCACGCATGTATGGGGTGGGGCTATGGAAAAGTAAGGCGAGTCCTTGGCTATTAGCCTGGACAACGCCAAAGCTTTCGATAGGGTCTGGCATGCTTCGCTCTTTTCCAAGCTTCCGGCATATGGTCTACCTCCTCAACTGTGCAGCTGGAATGCCAGCTTTTTAAACGAGCGCCGAGTGCGGGTCCTCTGCGATGGCCAGGCTTCTCGCTTCTTGCAAGTGAATGCCGGGGTACCGCAGGGGTCCGTACTATCACCAACTCTCTTTCTTCTGCATATTAATGATATGCTATCCCTCGGGAACATTCATTGCTATGCAGATGACAGCACACTGCACGGTAGTTACTCGGTTCATCCGACGGCGGCGGTGGGGCGATCTGAGATTGAGGAGGAGAGATGACGACTCGTGGCTGATCTCGACCGTAACCTCGATAGTATCTCCCAATGGGGTGCCGAGAACTTGGTCGAGTTCAATGCCCGCAAAACACAGGCGTGTGCATTTACAGCGAAAAAATCCCTTTCCTTCCCCTACCCACTCTTCAGAATGCAACTTTACCAATGAAGGATAATCTAGACATCCTTGGCATAGACGTACGTCGAGAGCTCAATAACACTAAATACATTGAGAGATGTATTGAGCTAGCTTCGCGGAAACTAGGAATACTGAACAAGGTAAAGCGATTCTTTACACCGCACCAGAGGTGTCTGCTGTACAAAACGCAGATTAGACCCTGCGTCGAATACTGCTCTCACCTCTGGGACGGCTCCGCGAAGTATTTGCTGGACGCACTCGACGCTATGCAGCGACGCGCTGTTCGCATTATAGATTGTCCCGAGGTAACGGGAAGCCTTGAGCCGCTAGCCCAGCTCCGAACAATTGCTTCCTTGGCCGCGTTCTACCGTATTTACTACGGTGAGTGTTATGAAGAGCTCTTCAATCTGATCCCACCCTCTCCCTTCCGATCCCGAACAACGCGTGCCGGGCAGAGATGTCACTCTCGTACCGTGGAAACCGTCTTCGCGAGAAGTGAGCGTTTTAAACGTTCGTTTCTCTACCGAACGATGGTGGCTTGGAACGCCCTGCCCGCGCACGTGTTTCCTACAACATATAACCCTGGGTTCTTTAAGCGAAGCGTGAAGAGGCACATTACTGGGTCGTCAAGTTGAGGGTCACTCTCTATAGTATTCCTGTGTACTGTGAGAGTTGCCCACAATCGCCAGACGTCGCCACAGCTTACCATCAGGCGGGTGGCGTCAATTTGTCGACCTAAATATAAAAAAAAATGTGTATGTTTAATCAATAAATAATCAGTTACTATGTAAATAAATATTGTAAATAAAAATAAATAGATATTTACCTCACTTCTGTTGCTTTCTCTAAGGCTGCAGAATTATCACGTTTCCTTTTTTTAACACAACGGTATACACAATCCTTGCGCCCCATTGCTAAAACTAATAAAACAAAAATATATATTTTTTCTACAAACAATGAAAATCATACAGTATACTTGATAATAAACCAAAATTTACCTTGTGAAAAAATACAAAGCAGATCAAAGCTATGTGGTCGCAGTACAATAATGGTTTCACTCTACGAATGCTCGATAATCGGGACGCGGGAAAAAATGACACAGGTCCTTCTCCAATGGGCGCTCGCGCCGTACTAAGCGGTGCCCACTTGTGTATCGTAATTTATTGTAATTTCGATTGAAGTTATATCAATATTTTGATAAAGTATATGCAGGAATTTCCTATATTACTGCAGAAATCGGTTCTCTAATGAATGTAGTTTATTTTGGAATTATTTTATTTTTGTAATTACTGTGTATTTAAGCCAAAAATCACGATCAAATTGCGATGTTAAACTCAAAAATTGGCCGAATGGTTTATTTTTTTACTAAATAATTGTAATATAATTCAATCATCTGTTACATTAAATGACGATTAAAATATATATCCAATGCTTTATGTATTTTTTTAAACTCAATTAATAAGTATTTTTGATTGAAATACGACTCTGAAATCAACTCTGCGCCCGTTTTTCAATAAAATGCTTGTGGGAAATTGATTACTATAGATCAAATAAGTTATTTTTAGTAAATGTGTTACATTAAACGTCAACACGAAGGCTTGGCTCATTTTTTGCGCATATTCAATAACTTCTAGTTATTACAGACTATGGTAATTTAGGAGCTCAAAATATTAGAAATTCGTGCGAAAACGTGAAATGGCTCTTAATGCAATTCGTCTATTAATGCACATTTTAATTAAAGCGTTTTTATAAAAATAAATAACTATTATGTACTACTAAAATTTAGCATGAAGATACACTTTTTGCTGTTATCATTGAAGTTATTGATACCACGTAGCTTTAATCATATCTGAGGCCTTCTCTCCAATCATCACTGCTGGAGCGAACGTATGAGCTGATACGGTTTGAGGTATGATACTGCTGTCAACCACTCTCAGATTATGCACACCATAAACTCGTAATTCTGGGTCTACTACAGCCAAAGGGTCACCAGCAGGACCCATGCGACATGTAGCTACGTAGGTCACACTATAAGTTTTGCGTAACTTAAAAAACAACATGTTAAAATCAAAATATTATGTTTATTGCTTTTCAAAATACTCTCTTTTACATTTTAAACATTTTTTCATGCGATAGAACCATTTTTTAAAACAGGAGGACCACAGATCTGAAGGCATGTTTTCTACGTGCTGATTGAACGCTATCACTGCCTCTTCGGAGTTGGTAAAAGTGAAACCTCCCATCAAATCTTTGATTTTGGGGAAAATACAGAAATCACAGGGTGCTAGGTCGGGGCTATGCGCAGGATGGGTGACGAGTTGTACTTTTTCGGAAGCTAAAAATGACTTTGTTTTGTTGGCCGTGTGTGAAGAAGCGTTGTCATGATGTAGGAGAACGCGGCTTTTGGGTCGTCTTTCGCGAACTTTTTCTAACACCCTGGGTAAACAAATGGTAGAATACCACCCGGCATTAACATTCTGTTGATCTTCAAGTTGAATTGTACAGATGGGACCCGTAGCTGAGAAAAAAAAACGCGATAATTTTTTTACCAACGTTTGTCGCCTGCCTCACTTTTGTTGGCTTGTTCTCATTTTCAAACACCCATTCACAAGATTGCTGTTTTTTTTCGGATTCAGAACAATAAATCCACGTTTCGTCTCCTGTGACAATGTCATAAACAGCATTAGAATGTCCGTGGTCGTACTTCAGTAGCATCTGTGAGCACCATTCCACGCGAGCCCGCTTCTGTTCCGCTGTCAGTTCATGAGGGATCCAACGACAACAAAGTTTCCGAACTTTCAATTCTTCGTGTAAAATTTTCTGTATTTGAATCATACCAATCCCCAATAGTCCTCGAATTGTCTCATAGGTAATCCGCGGGTTTTCTTCAATTAACCGCTTAACAGTAGCCACATTATTTTCGTTGACGGCAGTTGAAGGCCGCCCTTCACGAAATGCGTCATGTAAAGAAACTCGACCTCTCTCAAATTCAGCAAACCATCGCCTCACGATGCTCAAACAAGGTGCTTTTCTCCCAAAAGCATTTTGAAGACGAGCGGCACAGTCTTGCGGAGAGAGAAAACTTTTAAAATCATAAAAAATCATCGCTCTAAAATCTTTTCGACTTAATTCCATTTTCGTTGCACACGTAGAACTTTGATGTGTTAAACAATTGTTTTTTTTTATTAATAAGAAGGTTGCGACGTTTAAAAAAATATAACATTCGAAATTCAAATAGTTCCGATTAGCTAGAAGTGCTAAACTTTTAGTGTGCCCCATGTATTTGATGATGTTGTGTAGCGGTAAGAGTACGAATAGCACATTCCCAATATTCGTCGGAATCAAAAGGTATTGTACCGCATAGTGGGTAATTTGCTTTATAAATAGTTGCTCCGTATCGCTGAAACGGAGGCGTTGAGACCAGCACTTGGACATACCTTATCGCGGCTATCATTGTAGCTATATCAAGGGGATGTGTCAAATAATTTCCGTATATCCTCGGATGACTAAATGGATTTTTACTTCTCAATTCAAGATAACCAACTGACCTTGGATGTAGCAACATAGGGAATAAACTGTACGCGTCCTGATTGTCAATTGAACCAAATGCAGTTTGGAATGTTTCTTCAGTTATCATCATTCCTCGTCGCACAGCTTTACTACCCGTTGGTCCACCATCGGATAAAATAGATCCACCGAGACTTATGAGTTCCATGTCTGGTATTTGTTCGAAACTATTCGAGAATTGAGTTTTAATATATCCAATACCCTCAACACCACCTGGAGATGCATGTACTCCAACACATTCTGAACGTTTGCCACTCTATTCTCATTGATTGACATATTTGTGACGTTAAGTGGAAATACTAGTCCAGGAAAAGCAATGTGATCATAGAGTGTTTGACCAACCGGTAAATTTAGGATAACAGGTATACCATGGCTTTGTAGATGCCTTTTCGGTCCTATTCCTGATAACATTAGTAACTGAGGAGATGCTATAGGTCCAGCTGATAGTACTACTTCTCTGCGAGCTAGTACTCTACTCTTCACACGATTTCTGACATACTCCACTCCATAAGCCGTCTTGGTATACCTATCTATAAGCACTTTAGTTACAGTGGTCAGTGGAAGTATGTGTAAGTTTGGACGATTCTTATTGGGTCGTAGGAATGCTTTAGCAGCGCTCACTCTTCTTCCGTTTCGTATGTTAGTTTGCACATATCCAAACCCTAGTTCAGGAGCGTTGTAATCTACTGTTGGAATGCCCAGTAATCTACCAGCTTCTAGGAAGGATTCTATTAGTGGTGTCCTGGAACAGTGAGAATTCATTCAATGACAATACAGCAGTCTTAGATTAAGTAAATAATATATATATATATATATAAAAGTGTCAGTAATATTATTGTAATTGCTAACTAAAGAAAATATAAACCAACTTGGAAAAAAAATCGTGTAGGTACTTGCCTGTAATTTACGAATTCGATGTCTATTTCTCCATTAGTGCCGCGATAAGGAGATCTCTCAAAACCTTCTAAACGAGCTCGTTCAGATTTTTTGTAATATTCTAAAACCTCATCATAAGACCTAAAATAAAGAGATAATTTATTTGTGGGCGAATGATAATAATTATATGTGATTAACCCATTTTTACAAATGAGAAATATATTTTGTAGTAAAACTGGGTATGTTATTTCTATATCTGAACATATCATAATGTGAACATAACAGACTATTTTATAACTAATTAGACAATTTTTTGAAGTAGTTCTTGTAGGTTTTTGGGTGCTGGACCCACGTTACGTTGTACTTATACTAGTCACGAGTGTTGTGAGTTGTGATCTATTACTATCGTCTAGTAGAGTCTAGAGCTTAATCGGTTAGCGCCTACGTGATTGATATAGCACTCCATAACATCGAAAAAGGCTGCTATGTTACTACCGATATTTTTTGCGTAGTGATATGTATGTGTGCGTGTGACGTACGCACGCAGCGTGCCGCGGTGTGTTTGTGTGCGTAAATGCGTCGAGACCATAGAGATATTATAAGAGTAGAGGTGGTGTAATACAATTTTCCTATTAGACAAAGTGTGACTCTTCGCGGGTGTGAAGGAGTGGTGAGGAGGGGTATAAGGAACCTTAGCCCCGCCCACTTCTTTATTTTCCATCTCGCGGTCAATAGCAAAACTACTTTGTTTTATAATAAAACTCTTCTATGAACTTGTAGTTTTATTTCTTTATGAGCCTAACAAGTCACCAACTTCTCAAGCCCAGTGTCGGCCATGTTCTCCGTTCTGTCTATATCGAGAACCGATCTGGCATCGAGCCTTTTAGTGCTAATCAACATATTATAATTAAGTACTTAATAATAATACAGAAATTCACCAACATGCCCCCCTTTTACAAAGTAGGTAAATAAGCACACAAACATAATTATAAAATAATGACATTGTAACACCCTGACTAATACATTATAATTTTGAACAATATTAATCAATATTAAACTTAAAGTAACATTACCATAAATTAACATAAATAGTCCTTTAAATAAGAAGGAGGTTTTATTTTTCTCCTTGGTCTATTGTTATGATTGCCAATATCAGATGTAAGAGAAGATGATCTGACTGGAGTTTTAGCAATAGGCTTGTCATTCATTTGTTCAGTTGAAGAGTTACTATGAGATATTGACATATGTTGTTTGTCATAGTTATTATTGTCATTTAGAGTTAGTTCTGGCCCCTTTGCCACAATAGGAACATTTACTACTTGTGGTGTTATTGTATTTGATTGTGGTGATCTGAGTACATCTGTTGGGTCTGGTAAAGGTGAACTGAGTACCTCTGTTGAGTTTGTTGAAAATGAACTGTGCGCCTCTGATGAATTTGGTGAAAGTGGACGGATATGTATAAGATCCCTCCTGTATGTTGTATCATTTACATTTACTAAGTATGAACGGTCTGAGAGTACATCTGCTATTATTCCAGGAGTCCAAATTTTATTAAGAGCTGGGTGAGTTTGCACTGCTACAGGTTGACCTATTTCCAGTGTAATAGCCTTCTTGGCTCTCTTATCATGTGAATACTTTACCTTCTCTTTATTATTCCTAATGTCTTCTGGTACATTTTCCACCACCTGTGGTCTGAATAAGGTGTTGATGACCGGTAAAAATCCTCTTGTTCTACGGGAGAATAATCTTTGTACCGGACTTGAATTTAATTTATTAGGAGTATTTCTTAGGCAAAGTAAACTAGACCATATATCTTCTTGGCTATCTGAAGCTTTCAATAATAGCTTTTTGGCTATCTTCACTGTGGCCTCTGCTTTTCCATTTCCCTGAGGATGATGCGGAGATGAAGTCACTTGAGTAAAATTCCATTTACAGGCAAATTCTGAAAATTCCTGACTAACAAAATTAGTTCCACCATCCGTGACAACAACTTCAGGGATTCCGTGGCGTGAGAAATTCTTTTTACAAATTTCAATTACCTGTTTAGAACTCAAGTCTTTTAATTTGTCAATCTCAAAAAAATCAGAATAATGATCAACTGTTATTAAATATTTATTTTGTTTGCCATTTTCATTCAAGAAGAAGACATCCATGGATACTATTTGGAAAGGAAACTCCGGTATTTGGTGACTTTGCATGGTTAACTTTTTTTGACTTGGTTGGTACTTAATGCATGTGGAACAAGATCCAATCATCTCTTTTATTTCATTGGACATTGACGGCCAGTATATAGCATCTCTGGCTAGTTTTAAGGTATTTTCAATGCCAGAATGTGCCTTATGTAATTTATTCAGCATTAATGGTCTTAAGCTTTCTGGTAATAATATAGCTTGATTATTGAGTATAAGACCATTATAAACGGTTAACTCACATTTAAAACTATAATACGGTTTTAGAGTCTCTGGTACATTTCTTATATATTTTGGCCATCCCTGTAAAATGAAGGTTCTCAGGTTCTGCAAGTTGGCATCGTTAGAAGTTGCAATTTCAATTTCTTTTACACATTTATCAGATATTGGTAAGCTTTGGATAGGATTAACTTTCTCAATTATTTTAAATATTTTTATTTCCTTTGATTTATCTATATCTTTACATTCCAAATAGAATCGAGATAATCCATCTGCCATAACATTCTCATTTCCAGATACAAAATGTAACTCGAAATTGTACCTCTGTAGTGATAATAGCATGGACTGCAGTCTTTTAGGGGCCTGAAGGAGTGGATTTTTGAAAATGCTTAATAATGGTTTGTGATCTGTCTTAATAATTGTTTTTGTATTACCAATAATAAGCTGATCAAACCTCTTGCATGCAAATAGGACAGCCAGGAGTTCCTTTTCTATTTGTGCATATTTCTTTTCCGTTGGAGTCAGGCATCTTGAAGCATATGCGACTGGTTGGTTCTGTTGAAATAGCGCCACACCTAAGGCACCTTCACTGGAATCACATTCCACCATTAGTGGTTCAGTTTTATCATAATATTTTAAAGTTTTTGTGTCACTAATCATGGACTTCAGTTTTTCAAATTCTTTCTTAGCTCTATTATTCCAAAACCATTCTGTTTTTTCACGTGTCAGGTGTCTCAAATATAAAGAATTTCCACTTAAGTTAGGAATGAATCTACTAAGATATGTCACTACACCAAGAAATCTTTGTAATTCTTTTTTATTCTTTGGAGATGGAATGTTTGAAACAGATACTATTTTAGAAGGATCTGGTTGTAGACCATTGTTGGTAAATATATGACCATAATATTTAACAGATGGTTGTAGTAATCTAGTTTTATCTTTATTTAATTTGCAGTTGTATTTTCTCAGCCTGTAGAATAAATTATCAAGATTTTTATTATGATCTGTTATAGCTTCAGACATAGTGTCTCCAACTCCATATACCAGCAAATCATCAACCAGTGCTTCAACACCTTTCAGGCCCTGTATGATTCCACTCATTTTAATCTGAAAATGATCGGGAGCCGAACAGATGCCGAATGGGAGGACCTTCCAACGGTATTTTCCATAAGGTGTCCAAAATGTTGTTAATTTACTACTTTCCTCAGAGAGGTTAAGATGCCAGAAGCCTTTTTTAACATCAAATGTTGAAAATACCTTTGCTCTTCCCAATTCAGGAAGAATTTCTTCAACCGTAGTGAACTGATGATTCGGTCTCTTAATAGCTTGATTTAACGGTATTGGATCCAAACATATTCTAAACTTATCTTTATTTTTAATTATTAATATATTGCTTACCCAGTCTGTGTGGTTATCTTCCTTAACAATTATTCCTTCTTCTTCTAATCTTTTTAATTCTTCTTTCAGCATGGGCCGCAGGGCAACTGGAATCCGACGAGCTTTTTGGATGACAGGAAATTAATAAAGATGTCCCATCTTTATTAATTTCTAAATTAATTTCACCTGCAAAACTTCCTCTACCTTTAAAAATTGAACCATATTTGTTCATAATCTCACAGGTTTCCTGTGAATAATTGCATTGTACCTCCTTACAAAACTTCACCAGACCCATGTTTGTACAATTTTGGCACGATAAGAGAGGAATGTGTGTATTGTGAACTATTTGAAATGTAACAGAATGTGTTTGTTTGAGACCTGAAATATTTGTCCTCAAAATTATATCCATTTCACTATGTACCATAATGCGATGACCACTAAAACTGAATAAAGTCTTACTAGAGGGCCTCATTTTATTTTGTATGTAGGTTTCATCAAACATATCTTTAATATTTGGGCTAAACCCAATCAAACTTTCATCAGCCGCTGTGTCGAGTAGACATTTTATTGTTTTCCATTCATTTTTATGTTTATAATCTAACGCACATTCGGCTAGGTTTTTATTTTTCTTATTTATAATTTTGTTTATGATATTTTCACTTTCTGAGTCTGTGTTACTATCTTCTGGGTTGTCTTCCATAACAGTCTTTACAAGCCTTTTCTTCTTGCACACTTTATCTAAATGGTTCTTCCCCTTACAGTTTTTGCATATATTACCCCATGCTGGGCACTCTTCTTTCTTGAAAATGTGAAAATCTCCACAAAACTTACATTTTCCTTTTTTAAATTTCGTGTTTTCTTGTACTTTGTTTATTTCAGCAGATGTAGATGGTGTGCACAAGTCTTTCATATGTTTTTCTGTTGCTTCTGCTGCACGACAAATGTTGACTGCATCAATTAATGTTAAGTTCTCTTTTTTTAACAGTTCACGCTTTGTCTTAGAATCCTTTATTCCCAGAACAATTTTATCTCTTAACATTTCGTCCTTTAATAAATTATACTCACAACTTTCAATTAATTTTGAGATATCTGAATAGAAAACATCAAATGTTTCATAATCCTGCTGTTTTCTCGATAAAAATATATATCTATTGTATATTATGTTCTTTTTGGGAAGCATTTTCGCACCTATCAATCTAAGAACTTCTGTGCATGATTTTGTTTCATTGCCGCCATCTCTAATACCAAAATGGTTGTATTTTTTTAATGCATCTTCGCCTATCGCACTAATTAGGACGCTCACCTTTCTAGGTTCGTCTTCGGATGACCATTGATTCATCTGCGTGGCGCGACAATAGTTTTGCCACGACGATTCAAATGTTTTGAAGGCATCTTCAGGATCTATATTAGTATTTATAGGCGCAGGCCAAGGTACGTTGATTTTGTTTGACGACGACGCTTGGAGTCGCAGAAGTTGTTCTTGCAAGGACTGCAGAAGTGCAGTTTGCTGTTGTACTATACCTGCAAGCTCAGCCATTATTTCGCTGCCACAATGTTTTATAATAAAACTCTTCTATGAACTTGTAGTTTTATTTCTTTATGTGCGTAACAAGTCACCAACTTCTCAAGCCCAGTGTCGGCCATGTTCTCCGTTCTGTCTATATCGAGAACCGATCTGGCATCGAGCCTTTTAGTGCTAATCAACATATTATAATTAAGTACTTAATAATAATACAGAAATTTACCAACATACTTACTTTATTAAAATGTCAATTTACTACGTAGTTTTAACTATCTCACACTCCTAACAGGGACGTAGTCAGATTTTTGGTACAAAGGAGTTTTATATTTTTTGAATTGCAAATATACCTATCTCAAACTGAACTGTTGTTGTGGATATAACCCCTACGGCAAAATTTGCCGTAGGGGTTATATCCACGTCTAAAGTATAACGGGGCCCTATACGGGGCTCCCGTATGGGCGGGTAGATTGACGGCCAACAACGTGTCTATTTTAAATAGACCGTTGATAACCTTGGCTTCATTAAGTATCTGTTTCGCATCCAACGTGAGGTAACACCCTAGTGTCAACACTGCGATGCTTCTGACGAAGACACTGCACTCCACACGTTGGTGGAGTTCTGACCGTGGGCGAGTTAGCGCCGGGACCTCATAGTGGGTCTGGGCGTGGATAACCTCTCGCTAGAGTCACTACCTCAAGCCATGGTCTACATACAGCAGGAGTAGGTGGAACGCGGCCGTGTCCTTCTACGAGCAGGTCATGCTCGCGAAGGAGGCGGCCGAGAGAGTGAGGTAACGTACCCTCCCCACTGAGTTCCGTAGTCAACGGCCAGGGCGCCGCAGACTTATTTACGCCCAGAACCAACGATACCTCCATGATCGGGGCCTGAGGACGGTGGGATAGCCACCCACCGTCATAACACTTTTCCCTTAAGCGCTCGGCAATGGACGTATGAGAGGCTGCGGCTTTTGGTCGTGGAATTAAAAATGGATGGTCGCAAAATATACAATTTTCTCGTTTTTGTACATATTTCGTTGCTGCTCCGCTCCTATCATTTTTAGCGTGATGTTATATAGTCTATAACTTTGCTGACGTGGAGGTACCTTATTACAAGTATGTGCCTGACCCAGTTCTTGAATTAAATTTAATATTTAGCTATACTTTGAATAATAATATTCAATTGTACAGCCCATTATGAAACAGTCGTAGTAAACTTGTCTTGTAAAATTATCAGTTTCTAATTGCGGCCCTGTATTTTTGAAGTTTTATGTTTATTGTTGCCAGTTGTCAATAGATGGCGACTTAGACGCGGACGGCTCTATAAAAACTACAGATAAATATTTTTGCAATTAAAAATCACTACTCGTAAGTGATTTTTAATTGCAAAAATATTTATAACGTTGAACGAATTCCTGTATATTTAATTAGTCTAAAATGTTAATAGTAAAATATAAGTAGCTATTTAAATTACGTGTTCGTGAAACAAAACGCCGCCATCTATCTTCGAGTAGTAATATATTTGAAGATGTCAAAAAGGTCAAAAGTGAGAGATTTTTCTAGAACAATTCTAAAAAAAATACAATTAAAATTACTTGCGCATGAAATGTGATGCGATTATTAGCATCAAAACGTCTATTTGCATATTTTTTACATGATAGAACACAACACTTCATTGTTATCTTCTTTTATCCTTTTATTTCCACAAAAAATACTGAATGGTCACAGAATATACATGTACGAAAGCTGATAGTACACTGATAAGCCACTTTTTGAAATCACGCGCGAATTTTATGACGTCAGTGCTCACTTAAAGATTGCACTGTGCACAGTTGCTTATGACATGTCCTCTCTTATAATACGTCCATGGTCGAGACGATGCCGCCATGTTCAATTGTCATACGAGTAATAAACTAGCTCTTGCTGCATCGTGTGTGTTTGCTTTCATATACCTCACTGGCAACGAGGAAGTTACCTACCTACCCGTATAGTGTGAAAAGTAGCAAAAATGGCCCAAATTATCGGAAATCTATGTAATTTCGACCACGACTCGCAAGAATGGCCGATATTCAAAGGCCGGCTACTTCAATTCATAAAGTTAAACAGTATAAAACCGGAAAATCAAGGCGCGTTGTTGCTGACGCACCTGTCCGATGAAAGCTACCGCCTTGCACGGAACTTACTTCACCCCCAAGAACTCGAGGAGTAAAGTTCGAAGATCTAGTCAAGAAATTTGATACACACTTTATGCCAAGACGTTGCACATTTTCCGATAGAGAAAAAATCTATGAGGCAAAGAAATCTGCGGGCGAGTGTCGAGGAGTGGGCGGCGCGCGTAAGGGGCTTAGCCGTCCACTGTGATTTTGGAACCGCGTTGGATGTGCTGCTGCGGGACCGGTTCATACTAGGACTTCCAGCCAGTAGGGAGCGTGATCGGTTGTTTGAAGAGGATGCAAAGAAGCTCACGTTTACCAAGGCTCTGGAAGTAGCACAAAAGGCAGCATATGCTCGGCTGGACAGAACTGGAACCACGGCGGAAACCGTCTTGGCGACAAAAATCGACAAGGTGGCGCAGGTTAAGGAAGAACCAGTGTATCGTATGGGAAGACAGCGTACGACTACTACAGCTGTTCGAAACTCCAGTGGCAGTGGAGCAGATTCTCACAGGTGCACTGTGTGTGGTCTTAGACACCACAGTGCAGCACAATGTCGTTATAAAAAGTATCGGTGTCAATCGTGTGGAGATAAAGGACATTTAAAAAAGGTGTGTAAAGTAAAAAAAACTGAAGGGCGAGTGAACTGCTTAAATACTCAAGAAAATACTTCTGAGCAAAGTGACTGTAAGGATTGTAAGATATATAATTTAAGGTATGTGGGTACCTCTCCAATTATTTTAAGTGTACTTATAAATAGTATTAGTTTGGATATGGAACTTGATTCTGGATCAGGGACCAGTGTAATATCACAACCACTGTATAGTAAACTTTTTCCTCATCAAAAGATATTACATTGTAAACTTAAAATGTGTCTGTATGATGGTCATAAGATCTCACAGTTAGGGTATTTTCTAGCTAAAATAACCTACTTAAACAATTCACATTACATAAAAATATTTATTGTACCTAATGGAGGGCCCCCAATACTTGGCAGAGATTTTATGAATAAATTTGAAATATATTTTTCATCTAATATAAGTAATATTCATAAGTTATCTATAACTAGGCCTTACATGAATGAAGTGCAGCAACTCATCTCAAAATACTCAGATTTGTTTTCAAATGAGTTGGGAAGATTTAATAAATTTAAAATAAAACTCAGACTAAAGGACGGTGCCATACTTAATTTTTTTAAACCCCGGTCAGTACCATTTGCATTAAAAGAAAAGTGGAAGAGGAGATTGATAGGTTAGTTAAGTTAGGAATACTAATACCAACAAATTTTTCAGAATATGGGACCCCTATAGTGCCTGTGTTAAAGGAAAATGGCAAGGTTAAGATAGCTGGTGACTACTCTTTAACATTGAATAACGACTTACAAGTAGAAAAGTGCCCAATGCCTAGAATCGAGGAAGTTTTTGCAAGGTTAAGTGGCGGTGAGTATTATAGCAAAATTGACCTCAGCAATGCGTACAATCTGTTTTCTTTAGATGAAGCCTCACAGGAACTAACCACAATTAGTACTTCGAAAGGCAGTTTCAAGTATTCTCGCTTGCTCTATGGTCTCTCGCTGGCCCCAGCTGTTTTTCAAAGTGCTATGGAATCACTATTAAATGGTATAGAGGGTGTTAGTATATGGCTGGAGGATGTAGCCCCATCAACAAAGCTACACATTAGCAGGTTAAACGAAGTGTTTAGTAGAATCAGAGACGCGGGTTTAAAATTACATAAAGATAAATGTGGTTTCTTTCAAAAGAGTGTTACCTATTTGGGATATATAATCAGTAAGAGGTGGTTTGCAAACTTGTCCAAAGAAAACTGAAGCTTTATTAGGGGCACCGCATCCTACTAGTGTTGTGGAGGTTAAGCGATTTTTCGGCATAATAAACTATTATAGGAATTTTATTCCAAACGCGTCTGGTAAATTACAACCATTACATGACTTGTTGCATAAGGGTGCACAGTGGGAGTGGGGTGTTCGTCATGAACGTGCGTTCAACAGTGTGAAGGCAGACCTAGCTTCGGAAAGAGTGCTGGCTCATTTTGAACCAGCGGCACAGCTAGTTTTAACCGTAGACGCGAGCCCGACGGGTCTTGGTGCAGTACTAGCGCAACGCGACCCCTGCCAACCTCACTGTGAGCGCCCTCTGGCGTTCGCCTCGAGATCATTATCAAAGAGTGAATGAAATTATAGTCAAATTCAAAAGGAGGCTACAGCTATAATCTATGCAATTAAATATTTCCACCAGTATTTGTATGGCCGTCAGGATCCGTTCATACTTAAGACTGATCACCGTCCGTTACTTTCGATTTTTGGTAAAAAGACAGGAATTTCGGTTATGGCAGCATCGCGACTGCAACGGTACGCAATAATATTGTCCGCATATAATTATCGCGTATTATATATATATTAAAAGTGAAAATAATATCACGGCGGATTATTTAAACGTGCTCCACTATCTGATTCAGGCACCGATACGTCTATAAAGGACAAGGACTTGTCATTTCTTAATTTTTTAGATGCAAATGTTGCTCACTTGACATTTAAAGATATACAGCACGAAACTCTTAAGGATACTATTTTACAAGAGGTAATTAAGTATATGCAAAATGGTTGGCCACGTAAAGTTAATAGTCTATATATTGCGCCCTATTTTAAATGTAAAACTGATCTGGAGGTTGATAACGGGTGTTTATTCCGTGGTCACAGGATCGTAATACCACAAATATTTAGGTAGAGGTTATTAAGTGAATTGCATACGGGGCATTTAGGTATAGTTAAGACAAAGAGTTCAGCGCGTGGTAGGTTTTGGTGGCCCTCAATCGACAGGGACATAGAGGAGTGGGTCGGCTCATGTCACGCGTTGCGCCACCGCGAGCGGCGCCCGCGCCTTGGCCGCGCGACTCCGCCCCTTGGCAACGCTTACACATTGACTATATGACGATATGGGACCGAGTTTATTTAATTGTTGTTGATTCTTATAGCAAATAGCTGGAGTGTTTACATATGAGTGGCGGCACTTCTACACGGGCTCTTATTTTAAAATTTAAGGAGTTCGGAATACCGAGCACTAACGTAGTAACTATTTAGTAATCTGTGACTGATGTCGGATAATGATGTAAAAATAAAATCAATAGAATTTAAATTATTTTGTAAAAATAATGGCATACACTATGTATCAACACCAATTTATCACCCCATGAGCAATGGTATTGCAGAAAAAAATGTAATGACTTGTAAAAATATGATAAAGTGCATAATCAAAGAAAATTGACAGCAAAATGTTATCAATGAGAAATTATTGGGGTTTCTATTTCACTACCGAACTACACCACACTGTACAACCGGTGAATGCCCGGCAAAACTTTTGTTTGATCGTAACTTAAAAACTAGGCTAGATTTAGTTCTAAATAGCAATAAGTATACCAATGAACCTGTTGTATCTAATTTGAGCACACCTCCTTGTAGAAAATTTATTACAGGGTATACGGTATGGGTAAAATGGTATGTAGCGAGAAAATAAATTTGGACGTTAGGAAAAGTAACCCAAGTTATAGGAAACAGAATGTTTGAAATATTTTATTTTCTTATTTATTATTTATTATTCTTAATGATAAAAATGCATGGTCACCCTAACTAATCTGCTGTTGTTAGCCACTCGTACAATACAAATTGTAACACAATGTAAACAAAACATTATTAAAAAAGAAAATGGATAATCTACCTGAGTTTCTTGCTGGTATCTTCTCAGGAGAACCAACTTACCGAACCAGCGAAAGAATCATTTTCAAATGGTTATTTATGTAATTAATTTAGTACCTATTTTTATAATAGTGCTTGACATAAATTGTAAAATTTTGACATTCATATGTGCTCTTTATGTGCCTAAACTGAATAAATGAAATTGATTCTTTGATTCTTGATTTGCAACAAATTACAAAGTCAACTGTAAGAGACATGTAGATCAAACTAGAAGGTACACTGGGGAAGCTAAGGATACAGGCGCACGCGATGACGAGGACGAGTGTCCCGAGTCAGAGTTGTGTTCAATTGTCATACGAGTAATAAACTAGCTCTTGCTGCATCGTGTGTGTTTGCTTTCATATACCTCACTATCGATTTCTTAAAGATTTTAACATCGTACATTATTTACATTTGTAGCAGATTTTCTTAGTATTACGCGTGGGTCGAATACCTTCCCGCTCGCACAGCAACTATCTGTTTCATTCTACAACCACCACCACCTTCTTAACAGCAAGATGGAGGGACGTGCCCGCCTATATAAACCGCACGCGCAACGATCAAGTTGTCATTCGACCGTTAGGAGACGCTGAGTGAGATAGCCCCACAGTCCACTCAGTAGTCTGGTAGAAGCTAACCTGAGCGATAGCCCCGCAGTCCGAAGGTTCAGCTAAGAATTGAGGTCTTTAGAGGAGATAGCCCCGCAGTCTCTCTTTAGATCCTCACGCAGCGTAGGAAGAACAGACGCCTTTGATTTCGACTGTCGTCAGACCTGCCGTCCTGTATGGACTTTCATGTGTGGCCGTAAAAGCGACAGATGAAAGAAAACTGCATGTAGCGGAAATGCGAATGTTAAGATGGATGTGTGGTGTAACAAGGATGGATAAAGTAAGGAACGAGTATATTACAGGAAGTTTGAAAGTTGCCCCAGTAAATGAAAAAGTGAGAAGCGAACGGCTATCATGGTATGGACATGTTACGAGAAGAGAGGAAAGTAATGTGGTAAGAAAGGTACAAAGTATGAATGTAGATGGCCTGAGAACTCAAGGTAGGCCCAAGAAAAGATGGATAGAATGCGTGAAAGAGGATATGACCAGGAAAGGATGACGTGTGACAGGGATGTATGGAAGATGAAAACATGTTGCGCCGACCCCAAATAAATGGGATAAGGGCAGGCAGATGATGTATGGTAATGTTTTTGTTTTATCATTCTCTTATTTTAGAAGTTAGAGGTGGGGGGACACATTTTACCACTTTGGAAGGGTCTCTCGTGCAAACTATTCAGTTTATAAAAAAATATATATCAGAAACCTCAATATCATTTTTGATGACCTATCCATAGATATTATTTATTTTCTTTTAGGGCTCCGTACCCAAAAGGGAAATACAGAACCCTATTACTAAGACTTCACTGTCCGTCTGTCTGTCTGTCTGTCTGTCTGTCCTTCCGTCCGTCTGTCACCAGGCTGTATTTCATGAACCGTGATAATTAGTATTCACGGGTACTCATAACCGGGACAAAAAGTCACACCGCCCGCCTTAACAGGCGTTCCTTTCGCTCACATGATTAGGGCCTATGGGTCATAAGTTAGGAATAAAACAAATTGGTGTCTTGACAACTCACTAGACTAGATCCAGTCACGCGGCTGATTTGACATTACACTAAAATGTTATTTTTTTTTTGCTGTAAAAGCGATCTGCTACATCAAGTTTAAAAGAATATGTTTTTACCTTTAATTTCTATCTAATATTTAATCAATTTATATTATTAATATCTTTTTAAACCTATTTATTTGCAATAATCACAGTATTATATTTGGATGTTTCTATCAACATGGTGTCTAAAGTCAGCTGATCGGTCGAACGACTGGCATTACACTAAAATGTTTTTTTTTTGTTGTAAAAGCGATCTTCTACATCAAGTTTAAAAGAATATGTTTTTACCTTTAATTTCTATCTAATATTTAATCAAATTATATTATTAATATCTTTTTAACCCTTTTTATTTGCAATAATCACAGTATTATATTTGGATGTTTCTATCAACATGGTGTCTAAAGTCCGCTGATCGGTCGAACGACTGGCATGAGTGTTGTCACTCTCCTTTACCATGGCGCTCGGAGAGTTTGTCATTATCCAGTAATATCGCAGGAAATTTCAAAAAATGTGTTAATTGAGTCATGCGTTCGGAATTTTCTGCGATATCATTGGTTATCGACAAACTCATCTGATGCCATGCTAACAGGAATCCTGACAATTACTTTGTTATATGTCGCCATGACAACACGATGTTCCAACTTAGATATCGATAAAAAATTGCAAATGCAAAGTGGTTCAATATAATCATTATTGTAATCTTAACATAGTATAAAACAAGTCGCTTCTTGCCGTATATACCTATGCCTATGCAAAGATCTTTAAAACTACGCAACGGATTTTTATGCGGTTTTCACCAATGGATGAAGTGGTTCTCAAGAAAGGTTATTAGTACCTACCTACAAAGCTAGTTAAAGATATTTTCTCTGATCTGAGAATAACGTAAATACCCTTAATGTTACTTTTATATCATTCAGTTTAATACCTATTAATAATTGTGTCTTTTTTATCTAGCGAAACTTTGCCGGCGTGAACATTTTGCTAATACACATTAGCAATACGGACCTAGGCCTCAAACTAAGCCCGCTATTTTTATATTTCAAACTTACAGTCAGGTCTCTTTTTCATTGGACTATGGTATTCTACTTACCAGCCTATCCATCAACACCCGCCATATGTACTGACCATCTAAGCATCCCTTTATCTAGATCACTACACACCGCATAGTTCCCGTATCACTCGGCTGTTCGTCACTTTAGCCATACTTTTCAAACTTCTCAGTTTCACTCCACAATGCATTTATTTTACTTTCATGCTTCTTCTGCCACACCCAATATTCACTAACGTACAAAAGTGTAGGGACAAGCACTCCTCTACGCACAGCCAACCGGGCCTTCTGACCGGACCTTCTGACTGTTCATAAAGTTATGCAGTTACCCAATCACTTGATTCCCTGTCATAACTCTTCGTTCGTCATAATACCCTTTATCCCTTGTAAACTTGGACCCAAAGTGCACGAACTCTTTCACTTGGTCCACTTTTTCTCCTTCAATCACAGTCACACATTTTTTATATTATATCGAACAAAATGTTGAAACTGGTCAATACCCATACCAAAATCCAATCTTAATCATTTTTTTAGCTAAAGATATCCAGAGAAATGTCCCTCTGAATAGCTACGGGTACAGTGGCGAGCGGTGTTTGCGATATTTGAACTTATAATATTTGCACAAACCAAAATGATCCTACAAAAGTTTTGGATACAACCAAGGTTATGAATTTTACTGGTGGTTGCAGAAAGTTCGAAAAAGCAGTAGGCGTAAGGAAACCACAGATGGTAATATTTTTGGGTTGTTCATCAACTCGCAGGTGAGAAACTGGTGCGCACCTGCGAGTTAAATAACCGTAATAGTAATATAAAATATACAAAAAAGAAAGAGATTTTGGGTGCCAAGGGATCCTATCAAAATATCCGAGGCCCAAGTCTGCGAACCATCGATTAACCGACTGACAGCCGGCCGAGGCTCTGGCGACATTATCCAGAATATCAGGAAACGACAATACACTGGCCACGTATTACGTGGACCAACAAATTGCTTGGTGAAATGAAGGTGTAATAAACGCATTTGTATAGGTACTGCTCTGGGAATAAAGACTTAATTCGGTATTGTGTTGTCGTAGTGGGATTTTATTTACCATGCGTTTCTTCTGTTTCAGGTATGTCATAACCACAAGCCACAAGTACACATGCCGGGTATATGGATTTGTAAACATATCAATAAGAATATTTTTCTTTTCATTGCTGTGGTGTAGTGTTCTTGTTCGTGCCCGTGCTTAGTCTGAACTGTGCGTGAGTTTGTCAGTTTGTATCAACTGGTTTAACAGTTACAAGTTACTCCAGTTACGTTTTTTTAAAGCAGTTGTTAGTTTCCTATACGGAAGTTACATTTAGTTTTTATATGGTTTTACGTTGAAATATGATATGGTGGTTAGCCTATGGTATTAAAATATGTTTGATATTAAAGATATGATACTGTAAGGCGTGACCCGTGGTCAGTGTAAAAAAGTAAAACTGTAGAAAAGTATATTATGTGTCTTTGTTCTACGTATATTCCCATTTATACAGGAATATCGGGCCGATTCACTATACTAATAATAATATTTTAGCTGATTTTACATCTATATCTTGTTTGTCCCGCTTAAACCCGGGAACGGTTGAACTAATTTGCCCAATTTTGGTCTAAAAATATTCGTAAAAATTCGGGAACCGTTCAAAATGTTAATTTGAGGCGGTACGGAGTTCGCCGAGATAGCTAGTTTGTCATAAAATTAGTGGTTCTGTGAACCGTAGACTTCGGGAGCGGCTTTGTTTATTGTATTTATTTGCATGAACGTAAACAAAATTGACGCGCTCAGGGTGACAAAATCTGTCACAACTTTTGACACTCGTGACATTGTGACATTTAGGTAATCATAGATATAGTATGTAGAAAGATACACAAAGACATTTCAGAGGCGATCCCAAAAACAAAATGCAAATGTGTGGGAGTAATAGTGTTGTGTAGACTATGGAATACGCAAAATATCGATAAAAAATTGAGTGGTATTTCTAAGTAATACAATAGAAT
Source organism: Nudaria mundana (assembly GCA_963556515.1). Lineage (NCBI taxonomy): Eukaryota > Metazoa > Arthropoda > Insecta > Lepidoptera > Erebidae > Nudaria > Nudaria mundana. The sequence continues at coordinate 6,187,649 of OY748307.1, forward strand.
CTCACTAATCTGTTATACTTTTCGCTTACCTCGCACTGGCATTAGTTAAAAAAAACCGACCAAGTGCGGGGGTCACGCAAAGCATAAGTCATGTTATTAGCCTATAACTCCTGAACTAACAAAGTTATCTGATCTCTTATAGATTTTCTTGAACGTTTAATTACATAGAATCATGATTTTTTAAGACTTTCTGAGCCAGCCGTTTAACTTTTAGATTAAACTTTGCTTAAGGAAGCTTTGTTTTGACTAAAATATGGGCTTTAAAGTTGAATGTCTCGAAAACGGATTCTTAAACCAAAAATTTGTCATCTCAACTTCTAAATATTTTTAAAAGACCTATCTATTCGATGGGGTTGACGGTAGAAAAAAAATCACTTTCAATGTGTGTAGGAGAGCCAACTCAAAAAAAAAAAGATCTTGTCAAAAGTGTTGCCACTTGAATGAATAAGATTTCCCAATTGACGGCAATTGTGTATTATGGATGTTTATTAAGTCTAATATAATATGAGTTTGCGCAAACCTAATCCTTATCTAACATTTTCACATAGTTTTTACCAGATTTAAATTGTTGATAACGTTTTGGTTCTGAAAGTAATGAAAGACTTTATCTTTTTATTTATTCATTTGTGCTAATAATCTTTGTTACTAAAAGTAGATGTCTTACGATTTACGAATATATTGGACTGAAGTCATGCACGGTAGCTAAATTTTGGTTCATTTTATTTAGGTTCCCCGGAGATCCGATATTAGCCAGTAAATGGATTGAAATAGTAAGGCAGAGTAGGAAGGAACCGTGGTGGAAACCAAAAACCAAAACATGTATTTGTTCTGGACATTTTTCTAAAAATTATGTAATCACAACTAAAGGTGGACGCCATAAAATAAAAGTGGGAGCTGTTCCTGTTAGGGTGAGTTTTAAATATTATGATAATAATAGTGAGTACAGTTACAAAGTTATTTTTTTTATTTTTTTTTATGTTGAGTTCGCCAAATTGACGCCGCCCGTCTGGTGGTAAGTCGTGACGACGTCTAGCGATTGTGGGCCACTCTCACAGCACACAATACTATAGAGAGTGGCCCTCAACTTGACGACCTACTGATGTGCCTCTTCACGCTCCGCTTAAAGAACCCAGGATTATATGTGGGAGGAAACACGTGCACAGGCAGGGCGTTCCAGGCCACTATCGTTCGGCAGAAAAACGAACGTTTAAAACGCTCGGTTCTCGCGAACATGCTGTCAACTGTGTGGGAGTGGCATCTCTGCCCGGCACGCGTTGTTCGGGATCGGAAGGAAGAGGCTGGGATCAGATTGAAGAGCTCTTCAGAACACTCGCCGTGGTAAATACGGTAGAATGCGGCCAAGGAAGCTATTGTTCGGCGCTAAGCTAGCGGCTCAAGGCTTCCCGTTACCTCCGGACAATCTATAATACGGACAGCCCGTCACTGCATAGCGTCGAGAGCGTCCAACAGATACTTCGCGGAGCCGTCCCAGAGGTGAGAGCAGTATTCGACGCAGGGTCTAATCTGCGTCTTGTACAGCAGACACCTCTGGTCCGGTGTAAAGAATCTCTTTACCTTATTCAGTATTCCTAGTTTCCGCGAAGCTAGCCCTATACATCTTTCGATGTAGTTTTTATTATTGAGCTCTCGACGAACGTCTATGCAAGGATGTCAAGGTTGTCCTTCATTGGTAATAATACATTCTGAAGAGGGTAGGGGAAGGAAAGAGGATTTCTTCGCTGTAAATGCACACGCCTGTGTTTTGCGGGCATTGAACTTGACCAGGTTCTCGGTACCCCATTGAGAGACACAGTCGAGGTTCCTATCGAGATCAGCCACGAGATGTAGTCTATCCTCCTCAATCTCCAACCGCCCTGCCGCCGGACGAGCCCAGTAGCTCCCGTGCAATGTGCTGTCATCTGCATAGCAATGAATGCTCCCGAGGGATAGCATATCATTGATATGCAAAAGTAAGAGAGTTGGTGATAGCACGGACCCCTGCGGTACCCCGGCATTCACTTGCAAAAAGCGAGAAGCCTGGCCATCGCAGAGGACCCGCATTCGGCGTTCGTTCAGAAAGCTGGCCATCCAGCTGCACAGTTGAGGAGGGAGACCATATGCCGGAAGCTTGGAAAGGAGCGAAGCATGCCAGACTCTATCGAAGGCTTTGGCGATGTCCAGGCTAATCGCCAAGGACTCGCCGTGCCTTTCCATAGCCTCGCCCCAGACATGCGTTACGAATGCCAGAAGATCACCCGTTGATCGTTTTGGCCTGAAGCCGTATTGCCGATCATTTAGTAGCGAGTGATCCTTGAGGTATCGCATGAGCTGCTTGTTGATGAGGAGCTCAAACACCTTGCAGATGACTGAGGTGACAGCTATGGGTCGATAGTTGCCCGGATCAGACCGATCCCCTTTCTTGGGGATCGGTTGTACGTTCGCCTCTTTCCAGACCTCCCGCACGATTCCTGTGGAGTAAGACAGGCGGTACAGACGAGTTAGTACAGGAGACAACTCAGCTGCGCATTTCCGTAGTACCACCGCCGGAATGCCGTCAGGGCCACTGGCTTTCCGCGTGTCGAGTGATCGCAGCACTGCCCGTACATCGCATTGCCTGAGTACAATGTCAGGCATAGTGTGGCCACAGTTGGCGATGGCGGGGGGCTGCAGGCCACGGTCGTCGACCCGGGAATTAGCCGCAAAGAGGTCTGCGAGCATATCCGCTTTCTCTTGGGCTTTGTGAGCCAGTGTTCCATCTGGGTAACGCAGCGGCTTTGGCCAGTTCCCAGTATCCACGGCTGCCCGTGGGATGGGAAGTGAGCTCCTGACCAAGCCGTGCGATGCGCTGGGCATCCGCTCTTTTAAAGGCCCTCTTGCTGGATTTTGTGGCCCGGTTGTACGCTGCTTTGAGGTGGCCCACGTTTGGGTCGCGCACAGCCCGGGCCCTGATCCAGGTGCGATATGCCGACTGTTAAGTTAAGCTTTTGATGAGACAGACAGATACAAATCATGTCTTTCTTACCGAAAGGGTAGTCAGAGGCGCTTATACGCCACTTAATAAAATGGCGAGCCTATCGTCGTTTTCGGGGACTGGGTACATTTGCCAGGGCCTTGTCCATTTGTTAGCAGGTGGACTGCGTGCATGGTGCAGGTGAGGGTGACTTGATTACTGGAGATGTTGGCTGGGCCCCTGAGTACCTTGTGATAATTGTACTTTTAAACTTTATTTTCAGGCATTATTTCTATCTTTATGTATATAATTCTACTGTACGTGTGTATGTAATTGAACTCCCCCTAAATGGCTGGACCGATAATGATGAATTTTTTTGTGTGTTTTTGGTTATTTTTTTTTGCAGGACGTCTGTCGGGTCCGCTAAAAAACAGATTCAAATTGTGCCGATGTGCGATTTTATAGAAGACTAGCGGACCCGACAGACGTTGTCCTGCTTAAAAAAGAACCAAATTGTAAATCTAAACCATTCTCGAATCCTCTTGAACACACACAAAAAATTGTATCAACATCGGTCCAGCCGTTTAGGAGGAGTTCAATTACAACGTCTGTCGGGTCCGCTATATTCTTTATCTGAATTTCGAGTATATACGAGTATTAAGGGGATTCGAGAATGGTTTAGATTCACAATTTGGTTCTTTTTTTTTTGCAGGACTACGTCTGTCGGGTCCGCTTCTGTTCTCTCTCTGTTCTGTTTCTGAGTCTTCTTTAAAATCGGATAGTGATACAGGTGAATTTGATAATGTAATAGATACAGATATGCCTTACGCAAAGCAAGAAGCATTTATTGGCCCTGTAAGTCTTAATAATACTTAATACATACTTACCTTTTACTTCATTAATCAATTGATGGAATTGTTTTCAATACTTACGAACAAATATTGGATAGAAACAGGCGTTACCTGGCGAAAATCCATGACAAAGTAATGGTAAGTAAGATGTTAAAAACTTATTAAAATTATAATAGCATTATTTTTCGCAGAGTTTAAAAAAAGACAACAAAACGTCGACAATTGTTTCGCCTCTAAACGAGCCATTATCAAGACTGTCTCAACGAGAACAGCAAAATTTGTAGCTAGAACATTTCTGCTTATAAGTAAGAGTGTGCAAATGTTATTAGCGCGATGTAGGATTTATCATAAAAACTAACGCGGGTAGAAACCGTAAATCTTACTAACGAAATTCAAAAATAGGTATTCACCGATACAAGACATTGTCCTTTTTAATAAGTTGTAAATAAACGCCAAGTGACACATACAAACCAACAAACAACTAATGTGTCTGTCTGTTCACAAACAGATTAAGTAAGGGGGACGCATGAAAATCTATTTGTTCATTGAGTAAGGTGTCCACATCTCTTCGTACTATTTCTAGCCTTTCCCAAACACTCAACTTGAACCCTTTCTCACATAAGCGTAAAACTCTAAAGGTGTTATTATTGTTCAAGGAATGACCGGTGTCAAGGAGATGCTTCGCGAAGAGGGACTTTTCTGGACAACCGTTGCGGAACGCCGATACATGCTCCTTGTATCTGACCTCAAAAGGCCTACCAGTCTGTCCTACATACAGCATATCACAACCATCGCAGCTCAACAAAAAAACACCTGTTCTGCGTGAAGCCGACACTAGATCCTTGCCATTACACAACTCCCTCAAGGTGTTCTGTGTCCTAAAAGCTACAAATATATTGTTTTCCCTCATGATCTTAGCTATACTCAACGAGACGGAACCCACAAACGGCAAACAAGCAGTGTACTTCCTAGGTGGGTCCTGAATTGGATGTAATAAATGAAAACTAGCATTTCTACGTTTTTTATTTAATAATGAGTGGACCATTCCCACGTTATAGCCATTACTGTGTGCTATATAACAAATGATAGATAATTCCTCATTAAATGCCTGTGGGTTCAATGGTACTGCTAGTAACCTACTCAGTAGGCTGTGGAAAGCTGCCGTCTTATGTTGCCATGGTGATTGGACGAGTAAGGGATAACTGTGTCTCTACATGTTGGTTTCCTATATATAGATACTAAACTCATGAGCCCCATTCCTCCTAGTAATTGATAGGTCTAAGAAATTAAGGGTCGATTCTGACTCCACCTCTAACGAGAAATCAATTCTAGGGTGTACTGAATTCAGGATCGAGACCACGACGCTGAGTTGAGGCTTTGTTCCTGTCCAGCAGATGAAAATGTCATCCACCTATCTAAAGTAGTACACAATATGAATATTCCCAACTATGTGTTTAGTCTCGAACGCATCCATGAATATATCAGCTATTAGCGGGCTCAGTGGCGACCCCATCGACAAACCACTTTTTTGCAGGAAAAAACTGTTGTTGAACTGAAAATAATTATGCGTCATACATAATCTTGTTAGGTTAATAATTTCTTCTCTTTTATTAAAATTAATCATTTTGATTGTTAATTTGTGTTTTAAAATGTCTAAGACTTCATTGTACGGTACGTTCGTGAACAAACTTTTCACATCCAAGGATACAAGTTGAGCGTTGGACGGTAACTTTATATTTTTAATTTTATTTATGAGGTCAGTACTATTTTTTAGTGAAAATTTTGGATTAAAATCTATTGTTTCTTTAATAATTGTGTTTAAAAACTTTGACAATTTGTATGCTGGAGCACCCCTGTATGCGACAACAGGTCTAATCGGGCACCCTTCCTTGTGTATTTTTGGAAGGCCGTACAACAATGGACAACTAGGATTCATGTTTATCAAAGTTCTATGCAACGAAGAATTCTCAGGAAATAAATAAGTCGTGGATTTTATAGCAAGCTTTAGTTCTGCCTGGAACTTGGAGGTAGGGTTGAAGGTTATGTGCTGGAAATCATCAGATGAAATGATGTCATTAACCCTTGCTATGTAGTCTGCCCTAGGGATCAAAACCACGGTGTTGCCCTTATCAGCTTTGCTCAAAACCACATCATTATCTCTGAGTTTGTTACTAATCGACTTTTGTACAGCCAATTCGGAGTTAAAAGTACAAGACAAGCTAACAGAATCGATTTTTTGTGACACCAATGACTTTAACATTATGTCGCCCTTATTTCTGATAATTGCTACTTCCGCATCTACTGTCAAAGGTTCCAAAGATTTTTTCTTGTTAATTGATTTAGGTATAGAATATTTTAAGCCTTTACTTAAAAGGGACACCTCTCTATTGTTGAGATGAATATCACAAAGGTTCTTGATTCTGGGGTAAAATGTGTGATTACAAAGCACCTGCTCCCTTCGGTCAAGAAGCTCACCTCTACCCACCCTTAAATTAAATATTTTTTTGATTGGATTAAAAATGTTTTGTGTATAAACTTTGAAGCTAAATCTCGTGCCTTCTGATCCAACAAATCAAACTCTATTCTGTGTAAACTGAATGAGTAAAACTAAAAGTAACCCAAACTCAGGTTGAGTTGCAGTGTGTAAAGAACTTGGTTCTTGACAGGGCCCCCCCGACCGCACAATTTTGTTAAATTTCTGGTTCGCCAAATTGATGATGCACGTCGGAACTCAGAGTGTAGCACCTTTAAATGCCACTTCAAACCGTCTCTCACTCTAAACAAACTCCTTATTTCAGAGTTCAACCACGCTGTTTTTGCTTTAAAAATAGAATTCCTAGCCGACGCTGAATTATTGTTTGTTCTCAGGCATATGTACCTCGGAAACACCCCAAAACGTTTGCACTCTTGATTGAACCAAAGATTTTGACTTGCTGTTCTGTGGAGCTTGATCAACTTTATGTATAGTTTGGCCTGGATAGTGATGCTCACTGATCTCAAATATTGGATAGAAACAGGCGTTACCTGGCGAAAATCCATGACAAAGTAATGGTAAGTAAGACGTTAAAAACTTATTAAAATTATAAATGCATTATTTTTCGCAGAGTTTAAAAAAGACAACAAAACGTCGACAATTGTTTCGCCTCTAAACGAGGCATTATCAAGACTGTCTCAACGAGAACAGCAAAATTTGTAGCTAGAACATTTCTGCTTATAAGTAAGAGTGTGCAAATGTTATTAGCGCGATGTAGGATTTATCATAAAAACTAACGCGGGTAGAATTCGCAAATCTTACTAACGAAATTCAAAAATAGGTATTCACCGATACAAGACATTGTCCTTTTTAATAAGTTGTATATAAACGCCAAGTGACACATACAAACCAACAAACAACTAATGTGTCTGTCTGTTCACAAACAGATTAAGTAAGGGGGACGCATGAAAATCTATTTGTTCATTGAGTAAGGTGTCCACATCTCTTCTAACTATTTCTAGCCTTTCCCAAACACTCAACTTGAACCCTTTCTCACATAAGCGTAAAACTCTAAAGGTGTTATTATTGTTCAAGGAATGACCGGTGTCAAGAAGATGCTTCGCGAAGAGGGACTTTTCTGGACAACCGTTGCGGAACGCCGATACATGGTCCTTGTATCTGACCTCAAAAGGCCTACCAGTCTGTCCTACATACAGCATATCACAACCATCGCATCGGTCCTGAATTGGATGTAATACACAATACATACATAAGATGGCAGCTTTCCATAGCTTACTGAGTAGGTTACTAGCAGTACCATTGAACCCACAGGCATTTAATGAGGAATTATCTATCATTTGTTATATAGCACACAGTAATGGCTATAACGTGGGAATGGTCCACTCATTATTAAATAAAAAACGTAGAAATGCTAGTTTTCATTTATTACATCCAATTCAGGACCCACCTAGGAAGTACACTGCTTGTTTGCCGTTTGTGGGTTCCGTCTCGTTGAGTATAGCTAAGATCATGAGGGTAAACAATATATTTGTAGCTTTTAGGACACAGAACAGCTTGAGGGAGTTGTGTAATGGCAAGGATCTAGTGTCGGCTTCACGCAGATCAGGTGTTTATTTGTTGAGCTGCGATGGTTGTGATATGCAGTATGTAGGACAGACTGGTAGGCCTTTTGAGGTCAGATACAAGGAGCATGTATCGGCGTTCCGCAACGGTTGTCCAGAAAAGTCCCTCTTCGCGAAGCATCTCCTTGACACCGGTCATTCCTTGAACAATAATAACACCTTTAGAGTTTTACGCTTATGTGAGAAAGGGTTCAAGTTGAGTGTTTGGGAAAGGCTAGAAATAGTTAGAAGAGATGTGGACACCTTACTCAATGAACAAATAGATTTTCATGCGTCCCCCTTACTTAATCTGTTTGTGAACAGACAGACACATTAGTTTTTTGTTGGTTTGTATGTGTCATTTGGCGTTTATATACAACTTATTAAAAAGGACAATGTCTTGTATCGGTGAATACCTATTTTTGAATTTCGTTAGTAAGATTTGCGAATTCTACCCGCGTTAATTTTTATTATAAATCCTACATCGCGCTAATAACATTTGCACACTCTTACTTATAAGCAGAAATGTTCTAGCTACAAATTTTGCTGTTCTCGTTGAGACAGTCTTGATAATGCCTCGTTTAGAGGCGAAACAATTGTCGACGTTTTGTTGTCTTTTTTAAACTCTGCGAAAAATAATGCTATTATAATTTTAATAAGTTTTTAACGTCTTACTTACTATTACTTTGTCATGGATTTTCGCCAGGTAACGCCTGTTTCTATCCAATATTTGAGATCAGTGAGCATCACTATCCAGGCCAAACTATACATAAAGTTGATCAAGCTCCACAGAACAGCAAGTCAAAATCTTTGGTTCAATCAAGAGTGCAAACGTTTTGGGGTGTTTCCGAGGTACATATGCCTGAGAACAAACAATAATTCAGCGTCGGCTAGGAATTCTATTTTTAAAGCAAAAACAGCGTGGTTGAACTCTGAAATAAGGAGTTTGTTTAGAGTGAGAGACGGTTTGAAGTGGCATTTAAAGGTGCTACACTCTGAGTTGTCATTCAGTTTACACAGAATAGAGTTTGATTTGTTGGATCAGAAGGCACGAGATTTAGCTTCAAAGTTTATACACAAAATTTTTTAATCCAATCAAAAAAACAATTTAATTTAAGGGTGGGTAGAGGTGAGATTCTTGACCGAAGGGAGCAGGTGCTTTGTAATCACACATTTTACCCCAGAATCAAGATCCTTTCTGATATTCATCTCAACAATAGAGAGGTGTCCCTTTTAAGTAAAGGCTTAAAATATTCTATACCTAAATCAATTAACAAGAAAAAATCTTTGGAACCTTTGACAGTAGATGCGGAAGTAGCAATTATCAGAAATAAGGGCGACATAATGTTAAAGTCATTGGTGTCACAAAAAATCGATTCTGTTAATTTGTCTTGTACTTTTAACTCCGAATTGGCTGTACAAAAGTCGATTCGTAACAAACTCAGAGATAATGATGTGGTTTTGAGCAAAGCTGATAAGGGCAACACCGTGGTTTTGATCCCTAGAGCAGACTACATAGCAAGGGTTAATGACATCATTTCATCTGATGATTTCCAGCACATAACCTTCAACCCTACCTCCAAGTTCCAGGCAGAACTAAAGCTTGCTATAAAATCCACGACTTATTTATTTCCTGAGAATTCTTCGTTGCATAGAACTTTGATAAACATGAATCCTAGTTGTCCATTGTTGTACGGCCTTCCAAAAATACACAAGGAAGGGTGCCCGATTAGACCTGTTGTCGCATACAGGGGTGTGTATGCGACAACAGGTCTAATCCTCCAGCATACAAATTGTCAAAGTTTTTAAACAGAATTATTAAATTAAATAAATCTAACTACTTTGCAATATTCCGCCACATGCAAATTACCCAACTCTCGTATTTATTCATGCACAAGTCCGCCCTCCAAACCCACTTAGGCCGAAAGAATAGAGAAATAATTTTGAAAATAGAATAAATATGAGAGTTGTGTTATCGTGCAAAAAATAATAAAAACCTCGACACGTGTTTCGCCCCCAACCAGGGGCATCATCAGGAGATGTCGATGGCTCGGCGCACGGCGACCGAATTCGGTTTTTTGCACGATAACACAACTCTCATATTTATTCTATTTTCAAAATTATTTCTCTATTCTTTCGGCCTAAGTGGGTTTGGAGGGCGGACTTGTGCATGAATAAATACGAGAGTTGGGTAATTTGCATGTGGCGGAATATTGCAAAGTAGTTAGATTTATTTAATTTAACTATGGACTTCCGAAAAGTAACGCCTGATAGTATTAACTTCAGAATTATTAAAGAAACAATAGATTTTAATCCAAAATTTTCACTAAAAAATAGTACTGACCTCATAAATAAAATTAAAAATATAAAGTTACCGTCCAACGCTCAACTCGTATCCTTGGATGTGAAAAGTTTGTTCACGAACGTACCGTACAATGAAGTCTTAGACATTTTAAAACACAAATTAACAATCAAAATGATTAATTTTAATAAAATAGAAGAAATTATTAACCTAACAAGATTATGTATGACGCATAATTATTTTCAGTTCAACAACAGTTTTTCCTGCAAAAAAGTGGTTTGTCGATGGGGTCGCCACTGAGCCCGCTAATAGCTGATATATTCATGGATGCGTTCGAGACTAAACACATAGTTGGGAACATTCATATTTTGTACTACTTTAGATACGTGGATGACATTATCATCTGCTGGACAGGAACAAAGCGTCAACTCAGCGTGCTGGTCTCGAACCTGAATTCAGTACACCCTAGAATTGATTTCTCGTTAGAGGCGGAGTCAGAATCGACCCTTAATTTCTTAGACCTATCAATTACTAGGAGGAATAGGGCTCATGAGTTTTGTATCTATAGGAAACCAACATGTACAGACACAGTTATCCCTTACTCATCCAATCACCCATGGCAACATAAGATGGCAGCTTTCCACAGCTTACTGAGTAGGTTACTAGCAGTACCATTGAACCCACAGGCATTTAATGAGGAATTATCTATCATTTGTTAAATAGCACACAGTAATGGCTGTAACGTGGGAATGGTCCACTCATTATTAAATAAAAAACGTAGAAATGCTAGTTTTCATTTATTACATCCAATTCAGGACCCACCTAGGAAGTACACTGCTTGTTTGCCGTTTGTGGGTTCCGTCTCGTTGAGTATAGCTAAGATCATGAGGGAAAACAATATATTTGTAGCTTTTAAGACACAGAACACCTTGAGGGAGTTGTGTAATGGCAAGGATCTAGTGTCGGCTTCACGCAGATCAGGTGTTTATTTGTTGAGCTGCGATGGTTGTGATATGCAGTATGTAGGACAGACTGGTAGGCCTTTTTAGGTCAGATACAAGGAGCATGTATCGGCGTTCCGCAACGGTTGTCCAGAAAAGTCCCTCTTCGCGAAGCATCTCCTTGACACCGGTCATTCCTTGAACAATAATAACACCTTTAGAGTTTTACGCTTATGTGAGAAAGGGTTCAAGTTGAGTGTTTGGGAAAGGCTAGAAATAGTTAGAAGAGATGTGGACACCTTACTCAATGAACAAATAGATTTTCATGCGTCCCCCTTACTTAATCTGTTTGTGAACAGACAGACACATTAGTTGTTTGTTGGTTTGTATGTGTCACTTGGCGTTTATATACAACTTATTAAAAAGGACAATGTCTTGTACGGTGAATACCTATTTTTGAATTTCGTTAGTAAGATTTGCGGTTTCTACCCGCGTTAGTTTTTATGATAAATCCTACATCGCGCTAATAACATTTGCACACTCTTACTTATAAGCAGAAATGTTCTAGCTACAAATTTTGCTGTTCTCGTTGAGACAGTCTTGATAATGCCTCGTTTAGAGGCGAAACAATTGTCGACGTTTTGTTGTCTTTTTTAAACTCTGCGAAAAATAATGCTATTATAATTTTAATAAGTTTTTAACATCTTACTTACCATTACTTACGAACAATTTTATTTAAGCTGACTTTAAAAAAAATATTCGACTGTATTTTTATATTTGTTACCTCAAGTCATAACTTTCGACTGTCATAACGTTCATCATTTCGGAATTCCAAATAAGACTACTGAGAATAGGTCTCAGAGCTACCAAATATGCACAAAAGTTCAAAATTATTTATCAACCCGTTTCGGAGGAGTTAGGAAACAAACACTATGACACAATAATTTTATATGTTAGATTTGTACAATAACTTCTTATTTGATTTAGGTCTTTTTTTAGAATAGGTACATCGGAGATAAATATATTTTTTGTATCTATACTTGTATTATTTTAAATGTTAAAATTCCTTTTAAATAAATATAAAGAGCACTTGTATGATGATGGTTGATGATTTTATTACTACCTACCTCCCATACAACAATACTTAATTACCTAAATCCCGATAATTTGATTCCCATATATTTGGGGAAAAATTTTGTGGTGGCCTTCTTGGCCACTCGCACACTAATGTAACCCTGGTACGTAATATTATCGCGGGTGACGTTTGTCACTCACACGTGAATAAACAACAGGACCACTTTTGACAACTCGCTTTGTACTAGACACGGTATCTAGACATATATATAATCAAAGTATTTTACGTTATTTAAGATTAATTCTTCATTGTGAATAGAAAATATTACTGCACAATGCAAGGGTAGTTAATGTACTATGATTAGAACTACTTATTTCATAAATACGAGTACAAGACATAAACAAATATCTGTTATTTAAGAATTGCTGGGAAATTTTGTATTTACCTGTGAAATGTGTAATTATTTGGATGGTCGGCTTAAGTAGCATTACAATTACTTATACAACAAGACAACATGGCTCTTAATACACTTTTATTAAAAGCAACACAAGGATTCGCTTATATTTTATAAATCAAATTTTTGCCAGTTTACAAGATAAATGATCTTTTTGTTATTTGGAAAACTACGGAAAATTGTTGGCACTGACACTGGCACACATAGATAAAAGTACGTCATCGCCTATCTTTATTACTCATAGGCAATGTTCGAATGATGATGACTTCTCCGGACTTCTCTTTCCCACGCTCTTTAGGTGTATTAAGGGAGCGAAGCGAGCGCCATCCCAAGTCTCTGAGTCAATCGTAGACTTCGGGAGCTTTGTTTAGAAAATTTCTTTTTCAATTTTCTTTATTACTCTTTCATTTTTCATCCAATCCAAAAAATATCATTCACATGTTATTCATTGTAAGCAAGGAGTGTGTGCGTAAAGTTTCATGAAAATCGGTTGATAAATACGGCCGCAAACATGATCTGACAGAACCCGTAGATGTAGAGATGTGTACAGACGAAAGAAATTCTCCCCAGTCTGCAAGTTGAAACGGAGACTTCGGTCGCTTCGGTCCCTCAGTCAATTAACACAATTTATAACTGATGTCATGTCGCTTAAAATACAAAGGTTATTGAACTATGACATGGATCTCTGATATCACGGTCCTTATATATTTGATGAACAGTTATTTTATAATATTTTACTGTTACAATCTAACCCTAATATTCATTTGTTTTGATCGTTAACTGTGTGCATATGACTCATAAAACCATGGACGTATTATAAGAGAGGACATGCCATAAGCAACTGTGCACAGTGCTATCTTTAAGTGAGCACTGACGTTATAAAATTTGCGCGTGATTTCAAAAAGTGTGCGTGGCTTATCAGCGTACTATCAGCTTTCGTACATGTATATTCTGTGACAGTTCAGCAATTTTTGTGGAAATAAAAGGATAAAAGAAGATAAAAATTAAGTGTTCTGTTCTATCATGTAAAAAATATTCAGATAGACGTTCTGATGCTAAGAATCGCATCACATTTCATGCGTAAGTAATTTTAATTCTATTTTTTTTTAGAATTGTTCTAGAAAAATCTCTCACTTTTGACCTTTTTTTTTTTTTTTTTTTATATTTAGGTCGACAAATTGACGCCACTCGCCTGATGGTAAGCTGAGGCGACGTCTGGCAATTGAGGGCGACTCTCACAGTACACAGGAATACTATAGAGAGTGGCCCTCAACTTGACGACCCTGTAATGTGCCTCTTCACGCTTCGCTTAAAGAGCCCAGGGTTATATGTTGGAGGAAACACGTGCGCAGGCAGGGCGTTCCAAGCCACCATCGTTCGGCAGAGAAACGATCGTTTAAAACGCTCGTTTCTCGCGAAGACGGTTTCCACGGTATGAGGGTGACATCTCTGCCCGGCACGCGTTGTTCGGGATCGGAAGGGAGAGGGTGGGATCAGGTTGAAGAGCTCTTCAGAACACTCACCGTGGTAAATACGGTAGAACGCGGCCAAGGAAGCAATTGTTCGGCGCTGGGCTAGCGGCTCAAGGCTTCCCGTTACCTCCGGACAGTCTATAATGCGAACAGCGCGTCGCTGCATAGCGTCGAGTGCGTCCAGCAAATACTTCGCGGAGCCGTCCCAGAGGTGAGAGCAGTATTCAACGCAGGGTCTAATCTGCGTTTTGTACAGCAGACACCTCTGGTGCGGTGTAAAGAATCGCTTTACCTTGTTCAGTATTCCTAGTTTCCGCGAAGCTAGCCCAATACATCTCTCAATGTATTTTGTGTTATTGAGCTCTCGACGAACGTCTATGCCAAGGATGTCTAGATTGTCCTTCATTGGTAATATTGCATTCTGAAGAGTGTGTAGGGGAAGGAAAGGGGATTTTTTCGCTATAAATGCACATGCCTGTGTTTTGTGGGCATTGAACTCGACCAAGTTCTCGGCACCCCATTGGGAGATACTGTCGAGGTTTCGGTCGACATCACCCACGAGATTGTATATTTCTCCCTTTTTTTTGTGTTGTTAAACCATGTCTCTATTTGGTATAACCTATATTAGTAACTTTTCGCAAATTATAATGTTAATTTATTATCAGAATGTTAACCGTATTAGATCTAAGATTACTAAATTAAACTTGAATGTTCTTAATTGTGATTATGACATAATATGCCTCACCGAGACGAACTTGAATCACGGTGTGTTTGATTCTGAGTTGTTTGACAGTCGCTATAACATTTTTCGTAGGGACCGATGTGATACGTCGGTCAGTAAGAGAGAGGGTGGAGGAGTTCTTGTCGCTGTGAAAAAGCATTATAAGATACTTCGCAGATCGTCTTGGGAATCATGCCTGGAGGATCTATGGCTGTCAATTTTACCATCGGATGGTAAAACATCCGCTACAACTATTAATCTGTGCACATGCTACCTCCCACCGGACCTTCCAATTGATGGAGTGAAGCTGTTCTATGATAACTGTCAAAGAGTGATCACTGATAATCCAAACCGAAATGAATTTATTCTTATTGGTGACTTCAATACTCCCTCGCTTGCGTGGTATTCCGGCCCGAACTCTCTCGCTTTGATACCGAGTCCTCCGACAGATCAAAAATCTATCCTTTTGACAGAAACAATGTATATGTGTGGATTGGGCCAGTACAATAGCATTTCGAATGGGATAAACCACTACTTGGACCTGGTTCTGTCTACTGTAAGTGATATACAAGTTTATGGCTCCGAGTCGTTGAGTCGCTTAGACAATCATCATCCCTCCATTGTAATCGACGTAAACATGTTATGTCTTCCATTCAGAAATTTGAAGTCGTGCAGGCGAAAACGATTGAACTTCTATAAGTGTGACTATGTAAAGGTAAGGGAGGGGCTCAATGCTGTGGATTGGTTAGCTGAGTTTCACGGTCGTGAAGTGAATTCATCATTAGATTTATTTTATAATATTTTAAATAACATCATCGAGAAAAACACACCATTAGTGAAGGACGACTCACATATTTATCCCACCTGGTTTTCTGCCGCTCTGAAACGTACCTTACGAGAGAAACTAAAATATCACCGACTTTATCGCAAGTATAAAAACCCTCGTGACTATGATACTTTCAGCATGCTGCGTGCTAGGTGCAAGAAACTTATGAGCGAGGATTATGGCTCCTTTGTGTCAAGTGTTGAGTCATCATTGAAACGGGATGTTAAAAGTTTCTGGAAATATGTCAACGATAAAAAGAACTTAAATGCTATACCATCAGTTATGACATACGGTCAGTCGAGGTCTTCGGACAGCGGGGGGATATGCGAGCTATTTTCTAGTTACTTTAGCTCCGTCTATGAACCAGCATCACCCACGGCAAACAGCGAACCTGCCTCGAGTATCCCAACTTTTCCTCTGTCTTCGATTCGCATAGGTCAGGAGGATGTGCTTCGTAAAATCCGCTGCCTGGATGTTAGCAAGGGTGCCGGACCGGACGGCATTCCTGCCTTTTTTATCAAATCTTGCGGCGGGGAATTGTGTTTGCCACTGTCACTTCTGTTTAATATATCGCTGCACTCGGCTCAATTTCCAACAAGGTGGAAGACGGCACACATAGTTCCAATACATAAGTCGGGCGACAAAGTGCGCTGTGAAAATTATAGGCCTATCAGCATTTTGTCCTGTATGTCTAAGCTTTTTGAGAGTGTTGTGTATGATGCATTGTACTATCACCTGTCCCCATTGATCTCCTCAAGCCAACATGGATTCATGAGACATCGCTCGACTCTTTCCAACTTGTTAGTGTATAAAAACTATCTATGTCGTGCATTTGGTCGGAGACAGCAGGTTGATTCTATTTATACTGACTTTTCCAAGGCCTTTGATAGGGTGAGCCATTCTGTGCTGTGTTCTAAGCTGTCAAGATACGGAATCCATGGCACGTTGTTGAGATGGGTAGAGTCTTACTTGGATCAAAGAAGCCAGCTTGTTGCCATAAAGGGAGCTCTCTCGACACCGGTTTTTGCGTCCTCCGGAGTGCCCCAGGGCTCCCATTTGGGGCCGTTGTTGTTTGTGGCATTCATCAATGACCTAGTCGAGCAACTCGACTGCCATTGCCTGCTATATGCTGACGATCTTAAAATCTACACTGTTGTCGAGAATGTCACAGACTGCGAAAGGCTTCAGATGGATTTAGAGACTATTGACAAGTGGTGTGTCGATAATAAAATGAAGCTGAACGTTGACAAGTGCTGTACAATATCTTTCACAAATAAAAGACAGAAAATTTTACACAATTATAATTTGAATGGTCAGCTACTTGAAAGGAAAAGCATTGTCAGGGACTTGGGCGTGATGTTTGATGAGAAGTTATCGTTTCATGCGCATTACGACCATATTATAAGTAAAAGCACCAAGCTGCTTGGATTCATACTTAGGGTCACAAAAGACTTTAGAAACCCTAATAGTTTACTCCATCTGTTTTGTTCCCTGGTTCGGAGTGTATTGGAATATAACTCGCCCATTTGGTCACCTTTCTACGTGACACACATAAACCGAATTGAACGAGTTCAGAGGAAGTGTCTCCGAATTATTGGCTTCAGATATGGTTTTAATCATACACTTAAGTCCTATGCGGAGAGGCTACGGTGGTTTGATCTGCTTTCCTTAGAGTTGCGACGTGAGTGCACTGATCTTATTAGTCTCCACGGGATCCTTCATTCTGAGATACATTGTCCCGAGTTACTATCACAAATCAACATAAATACTCGATTCAGGACTCGCAATCCTCATTGCAAGAGCTTTATACTTGACGTGCATCTCAACAACACATCTTTTTATAACCCGGTGGTGCGAATGTTGCGCACATACAATGATCTTCTTCCACGCTACCACGACGAAATCGACGTATTCGACTATAACTCACTAAAATTTAAACGCAAGGTTATGGGTGTTATGTCAAATATTATTGTTGTATAAATTTAAATTCAGAATTGCACCAGATATCTGCTAATTGCATGGCTTTTCTTTGTTGTACTTTTGCCTCATTGTTTGTCACTTTATTTTTTATGTTTTTAATTGGACAATGTTGAGTTTACATATTTAGGAACTTAGTTTAGATCTAAACCTATACACATAATTTTTATAACCTTTAATGTACTAAGTTCTGTTTTGTAAACCTAAAAATAAATAAATAAATAAATAAATAAAGATGTCGTCTCTCCTCCTCTATCACAGATCGCCCCGCCGTCGGACGAACCGAGTAACTCCCGTGCAATGTAATGTCATCTGCATAGCAATGAATGTTCCCGAGGGAAAGCATATCATTGATATGCAGAAGAAAGAGAGTTGATGACAGTACGGACCCCTGCGGTACCCCGGCATTCACTTG
Organism: Nudaria mundana; assembly: GCA_963556515.1. NCBI lineage: Eukaryota > Metazoa > Arthropoda > Insecta > Lepidoptera > Erebidae > Nudaria > Nudaria mundana. Next base: position 6,205,728 of record OY748307.1, read on the forward strand.
CAAAAAGCGAGAAGCCTGGCCATCGCAGAGGCCCCGCACTCGGCGCTCGTTTAAAAAACTGGCAATCCAGCTGCACAGTTGAGGAGGTAGACCATATGCCGGAAGCTTGGAAAGGAGCGAAGCATGCCAGACCCTATCGAAAGCTTTGGCGATGTCCAGGCTAATAGCCAAGGACTCGCGGAACTTTTTCATAGCCTCACCCCATACATGCGTGACCTTTTTGACATCTTCAAATATATTACTACTCGAAGATAGATGGCGGCGTTTTGTTTCACGAACACGTAATTTAAATAGCTACTTATATTTTACTATTAACATTTTATACTAATTAAATATACAGGAATTCGTTCAACGTTAACTCGTAAGTGATTTTTAATTGCTAAAATATTTCTCTGTAGTTTTTATAGAGCCGTCCGCGTCTAAGTCGCCATCTATTGACAACTGGCAACAATAAACATAAAACTTCAAAAATACAGGGCCGCAATTAGAAACTGATAATTCTACAAGACTAGTTTCTTACGACTGTTTCATAATGGGCTGTACAATTGAATATTATTATTCAAAGTATAGCTAAATATTAAATTTAATTCAAGAACTGGGTCAAGGTACCTCCACGTCAGCAAAGTTTTAGACTATATAACATCACGCTAATAATTATAGGAGCGGAGCAGCAACGAAATATGTACAAAAACGAGAATATAGTATATTTTGAGACCATTCATTTTTAATTCCGCGACCAAAAGCCGCAGCCTCTCATACGTCCATTGCCGAACGCTTAAGGGAAAAGTGTTATGACGGTGGGCGGCTATCCCGCCGTCCTCAGGCCCCTATCATGGAGGTATCGTTGGTCCTGGGCGTAAATAAGTTCGCGGCGCCCTGGCCGTTGACTACGGAACTCAGTGGGGAGGGTACGTTTCCTCACTCTCTCGGCCGCCTCGTTCGCGAGCATGACCTGCTCGCAGAAGGACACGGCCGCGTTCCACCTACTCCTGCTGTAGACCATGGCTTGAGGCATGGACTCTAGCGAGAGGGTATCCACGCCCAGACCCACTATGAGGTCCCGGCGCTTACTCGCCCACGGTCAGAACTCCACCAGCGTGGGGAGTTTTTTTTTTTTTTTTTTTTATATTTGGATCGCCAAATTGACGCCGCCCGCCTGGTGGTAAGTCGTGACGACGTCTAGCGATTGTGGGCCACTCTCACAGCACACATTACTATTGAGAGTGGCCCTCAACTTGACGACCTACTGATGTGCCTCTTCACGCTCCGCTTAAAGAACCCAGGATTATATGTGGGAGGAAACACGTGCACAGGCAGGGCGTTCCAGGCCACTATCGTTCGGCAGAGAAACGAACGTTTAAAACGTTCGGTTCTCGCGAACATGCTATCCACTGTGTGGGGGTGGCATCTCTGCCCGGCACGAGTCGTTCGGGATCGGAAGGAAGAGGGTGGGATCAGATTGAAGAGCTCTTCAGAACACTCGCCGTGGTAAATACGGTAGAATGCGGCCAAGGAAGCTATTGTTCGGCGCTGAACTAGCGGCTCAAGGCTTCCCGTTACCTCCGGACAATCTATAATACGGATAGCCCGTCGCTGCATAGCGTCTAGAGCGTCCAGCAGATACTTCGCGGAGCCGTCCCAGAGGTGAGAGCAGTATTCGACGCAGGGTCTAATCTGCGTCTTGTACAGCAGACACCCAGTGCAGTGTCTTCGTCGGAGGCCTCGTAGTGTTGACACTAGGGAGTTACCTCACGATGGATGCGAAACAGATACTTAATGAAGCCAAGGTTATCAAAGGTCTATTTAAAATAGACACGTTGTTGGCCGTCAATCTACCCGCCCATACGGGAGCCCGTATAGGGCCCCGTTATACGTTAGACGTGGATATAACCCCTACGGAAAATTTCGACAGTTCAGTTTGAGATAGGTATATTGCAATTCAAAAAATATAAAACTTATTAACTCCACAGCTTACCATCAGGCGGGTGGCGTCAATTTGTCGACCTAAATATTAAAAAAAAATATATATAAAAAAAAAACTCCTTTGTACCAAAAATCTGACTACGTCCCTGTTAGGAGTGTGAGATAGTTAAAACTACGTAGTAAACTGACATTTTAATGAAGTAAATAGTTTTGCTATTGACCGGGAGATGAAAAATAAAGAAGTGGGCGGGACTAAGGTTCCTTATACCCCTCCTCACCACTCCTTCACACCCGCGAAGAGTCACACTTTGTCTAATAGGAAAATTGTATTACACCACCTCTACTCTTATAATATCTCTATGCATAAAAACCAATACATATTTATAGACTTACGAGATTAATAGACTGGATACTCAATATTTGTAATTGGAGATTTCAAATTGTTGTGTTTGCAATTATGCTATGCATTTTTGAAATGAAAAGTAATCTGGTTTTCAATCTTCTGTGTGCCTTGTTCGACAGCATCAATTTAAAATTTTAAAATTTTAGAACTTGAAGTATGTAAGTACTATTATTCCCTATTCTGTGCCAATAGTGACACTTTAAGGCTTGGGCAAACCAAAAGCAATTGCACTGCTGCCGCACTGCTACCGCACTGCAACTGCTTTTGTTTTACCCAAGCCTTTATATTCCCACTCAGTTAAGACGAGACCTGGGCGGTATTTTTTGTAACGTGTTCCCCATAACACTACCTTTTTGTCGTTTTCATAGTAAAAAAACTCATAATTATTTTTGTATAAATAAATAATTTATTTTCACTAGTCCTACTTCACTCATCACTATTGTTACCTATCCATATTGTTGAAATGCCCATGATGATTTTATCATGTCAGCAGCTTTCTCACCAATCATAATTGCGGGGGCATTAGTATGGGCTGAGACAGTCCTTGGAATTATACTCGAATCGACGACACGAAGTCTGTGTACACCATGAACGCGTAGCTCTGGATCGACGATCGCTAGGGGGTCGCTAATGGGACCCATACGACACGTAGCTATTTGATGATGCAGTGTTGCAGTGAGAGTACGAATAGCGCATTCCCAATATTCATCTGAGTCAAACACCATGTCGCGACACAACGGATACTCGGCTCTCACAATTTTAGCTCCGAAACGTTGGAAAGCTGGTGTTGCAGCTAATGCTTGAATAAATCGAATAGACGCAACAAATGTGGCCACATCATGTGGGTGAGTTAAATAATTTCCATACATCCGTGGATGACTGAAAGGATTATTGTCCTTCAGTTCTATTCGGCCAAATGATTTAGGATGCAGCAACATCGGGAAAGCACTCCATGTATCTGCGCCTAACCTGTCTACTTCCCCAAAAGCTTGGTTAAAAACACTTTCTCGAATTCGCATACCCCTGCGAACTGCTCTACTACCTCCAGCTCCATCTGAAGTGATTGAACCACCAACATCGATAAGCTCTATGTCGGGAACAGGATCTGGATCGTCAGATACGTGTGTTTTTATGTAACCGATACCTTCAACACCACCGGGAGAAGAAATATCGGAATCACCATTTCGAAACCATTTGAGTACTTCCCGTAAATTTGTAGATCTAGCTTCGCTCAAGCTAACACCCGTGGTATTCAATTTGAACACAACTCCGGGAAAACATATGTGATCATAAAGTATCTGTCCAACGGGCATGTCTTTTAGTACAGGGATGCTGACAGACTGAAGGTTTTCTTTCGGACCTATTCCAGAAAGCATCAGTAACTGTGGCGATGCGATTGGGCCGGCAGACAGGATAACTTCTCTACGTACTCTAATAGTACGCTTCACTTTGTATCTAACGTAGTCCACACCATAAGCAGTCATAGTTAGTGGGTCGATGAGTACTTTTGTAGCCACACTTTCTGGAAGGATGTGAAGATTACTCCGTTTTTTCTTCTTATGTAAAAAAGTTTTGGCAGCGCTAAACCTTCGTCCAGAAGATACCGTTACTTGAACATGACCAAAGCCCAATTCGTATGGAGAGTTGTAGTCAATAGTTGGATAACCAAAGGATCTACCAGCTTCGAGGAATGAGTTCACTAATTTTGTCCTGAAAGTACAGATTCTGAATTAAATACGTATCTTTTTAAGAAAATAATTATATGCTGTTCCGGAGCGTTCGTTGTAGAAATGAAATCAACAGGCCCACCTGGGTAATTAAGTTATTAAAAACTTTCTTGACCAATTTACAACACCAAAATGTATATTATGTAGTGTCGGGGCGTCATTAGTGAGAGCTCTCAAAATCGTTGAAATATTTTATTTTGCCGAACATTTTATTTTGGCTTCTCAAAACCAAATTATTAAAGGTCAATTGTAAGCGTCTTTGGTTCGGTACGAGTATCTGATCCACAGTGAATGTTGATAGTGTACAAGAATGATTAACAAATAGGCGCACAAACATCCGAACTTATATTAATAAAATATAATGTTAGTCATTATCCGAAAATGTGTATATTTCTTTGTTTGTTTGTACCCTCTTCACTGTCAAACGACTGGACGGATTTAGATGAAAATTGGCATAAGGATAGTTTTGGGAACGCAGAAGAAAATAGGACTTTAAATCTATTCCACGCGTGCTTAGCCGCGGGCAACAGCTTGTTAGCTATAAAATTACGCAGATACATGTTGTATTACATACATATTTTTCTTACTAATTAATAATCCCTAAGGTGGTCCCGACCGGCGCGCGGCGGGGGCAAATTTCCGCTAATACTGGTTTACAATTTAGACTATATGTCTGTAGTCTTCTAACCAGACATAAGTCTGATTTTCCTGTGTCCAATGGGCATTCGCAGGGCTAATAAAGATCACTTACTTTCTAGGAACAAATTCTACAGGGAGGAGTCCATCACGATTTCTATGCAGGAGTTTTTCAATGCCGCCAAGATTCATTGCCTTCTCAGATTTCATGTAGTATTTTAGGACTTCATTATAAGACCTGTAAGTAAAATTATAAGTTCATTCCGTAAATATTGAGGAGAGCAATTTGTTTGAGCCACCTGCCTGCGCAGGGAGACCGCGTACGGTGTGAGCATCGGTTTAAAGTAATAGCAGACCTACCTTCCGAGAAGTAAAGCAAGTGATTAAGTATCGCATGTTATGTCTGACCCAGGGGTTCCCTCCCTTTTTCAGTCCACGGCACTCTTATAAGTTTTATGAATTTTTCACGGCTCCCTAACTTAACTTGTCGAAATAGTTAAGTTAGGTAGATATTCCATGCCCAAGTGTCGAGAGGTGCCCTGCTGCTGCCAAACGACTTACTTGTTAAATGATAATCCTTGATGATTTTAGAATATCTATATAATATATATAGCTAGGTGGCGCTTTGAGGTACAGACGTCGAAAATTAAAGCTCCGATAAAATTAAGTTGAAAAATTAAATAAGTGCAGTAATATCATATGGAATTGTGATGGTTAAGTGTGCAATAGACTAGTGCAAGTGTTATTGTAACTGGATTGTCACCATAAGTTGTAATAGTGAAAACTTTCAATTACCTAAGCAGGGCTCTGTGTAGTTGTTGTGTAGTGTTGCATAAATTTAAAACGGAATATACGCACGGAGTGTAATAAACTAGTAATAATACACGACAAATAAGAAATATCATATATTACCTGCCAGCAGTGGATTTATATGTACCTAAACGCATCAAAAACATTATAATATCTGATTGTACGGCAGGCAGACATTGTTAATGTGTTATTTACCCACAACTTGATCATTGCTGCTTCCAAAAGTACATATCCTTTACTGTGTGATAATACGAAAAGCTGAAGTACAGATTAATTGACTATTTCATCGTTCTACGTAACAGCTGCAATGGTCTGTGCATTATAGTGTCAGCTTTTAATAGTGTATGAGGTTTGTTGGACTGGGTTCGGATCTCACATTGTAACCCCGTGTTCTTTTTGTGATTTTGACTGGATTTTAATAATGAACTGCCTAATCTGTGAAGAGATATTTTCTTCTAATGATTTCTTGCAATGTTACCAATGTTGTTCCAAGTATCACTACAAATGCCTGAATATAAATGCTGAGCAATTCTCTGGAAATCAAATACAGAAATATCGTTTGAACTGGCTTTGCCTTTCATGTAGTAACATGCAACACTCAACAGGGCAACAGGAATCTGACACTATGAATTGCGATGATGTATGCACGGCGCCTGATACTTTACATAGATCGCAGAACGACGACCAGGTAACTATGGAGAATATCGGTAAACTGTTGGATCATAAACTTAATACCTCTCTGGCCCAGTTTATGAACGATATTCGTACTGCGCTCATTGCGGAGGTACGGGAACATGTTCGGACGGAAATAGCGAGTGTTTTTCTGAATTTGCAGGAAGATTTTACTAGAACTACAGACTTCATTCACGCAGATCAACGAGATTTAAAAAAGGATATCGATGCAAAGACTCAAGCCATTAAAGAATTAGAGCATGACCGCCAGATGATGCAGAACGACATTGCAAAGCTGAACCATCGTTTGTCTACTGCTGAAAAAGAATCCCGCAGCCGAAATCTGGAAATACAGTTGGTTCCTGAAAATAAAAACGAACATCTGGCGAACATTTTCAAGACTCTGTGCAGAAACATCGCCGTTCCGATCGACGATGGCCACATTCTGTCTTGTAGGAGAGTGGCTAAAATGAGTACCGACTCTGACCGACCACGCAACATACTAATAAGTCTATCGAACAACCTACTGAGAGATCAAGTGCTATCGGCGTGTCGACACTTCAGAAAGACGAACAATAACAAACCAATAAACTGTGGTCATCTTGGTATAGCAACAAACAACAATGATATCTACGTCTCGGAGCATCTCTCGCCAGAGTGTAAGGCACTGCACGTCGCTGCAAGGAAGCGGGCGAAGGAACTTAAGTTCAAGTTTGTATGGGTAAAATTCGGCCGTGTATATGTACGTAAGACAGAAAGATCTGACTACGTGCACATAAAAAACTTGGATGTCTTAAATAAGTTATCGTAAACCTGTTTTTTTTTTTTCTTTTTAATTGTATATTTCTCCCTTTTTTTTTTGTGTTGTTAAACCATGTCTCTATTTGGTATAACCTATATTAGTAACTTTTCGCAAATTATAATGTTAATTTATTATCAGAATGTTAACCGTATTAGATCTAAGATTACTAAATTAAACTTGAATGTTCTTAATTGTGATTATGACATAATATGCCTCACCGAGACGAACTTGAATCACGGTGTGTTTGATTCTGAGTTGTTTGACAGTCGCTATAACATTTTTCGTAGGGACCGATGTGATACGTCGGTCAGTAAGAGAGAGGGTGGAGGAGTTCTTGTCGCTGTGAAAAAGCATTATAAGATACTTCGCAGATCGTCTTGGGAATCATGCCTGGAGGATCTATGGCTGTCAATTTTACCATCGGATGGTAAAACATCCGCTACAACTATTAATCTGTGCACATGCTACCTCCCACCGGACCTTCCAATTGATGGAGTGAAGCTGTTCTATGATAACTGTCAAAGAGTGATCACTGATAATCCAAACCGAAATGAATTTATTCTTATTGGTGACTTCAATACTCCCTCGCTTGCGTGGTATTCCGGCCCGAACTCTCTCGCTTTGATACCGAGTCCTCCGACAGATCAAAAATCTATCCTTTTGACAGAAACAATGTATATGTGTGGATTGGGCCAGTACAATAGCATTTCGAATGGGATAAACCACTACTTGGACCTGGTTCTGTCTACTGTAAGTGATATACAAGTTTATGGCTCCGAGTCGTTGAGTCGCTTAGACAATCATCATCCCTCCATTGTAATCGACGTAAACATGTTATGTCTTCCATTCAGAAATTTGAAGTCGTGCAGGCGAAAACGATTGAACTTCTATAAGTGTGACTATGTAAAGGTAAGGGAGGGGCTCAATGCTGTGGATTGGTTAGCTGAGTTTCACGGTCGTGAAGTGAATTCATCATTAGATTTATTTTATAATATTTTAAATAACATCATCGAGAAAAACACACCATTAGTAAAGGACGACTCACATATTTATCCCACCTGGTTTTCTGCCGCTCTGAAACGTACCTTACGAGAGAAACTAAAATATCACCGACTTTATCGCAAGTATAAAAACCCTCGTGACTATGATACTTTCAGCATGCTGCGTGCTAGGTGCAAGAAACTTATGAGCGAGGATTATGGCTCCTTTGTGTCAAGTGTTGAGTCATCATTGAAACGGGATGTTAAAAGTTTCTGGAAATATGTCAACGATAAAAAGAACTTAAATGCTATACCATCAGTTATGACATACGGTCAGTCGAGGTCTTCGGACAGCGGGGGGATATGCGAGCTATTTTCTAGTTACTTTAGCTCCGTCTATGAACCAGCATCACCCACGGCAAACAGCGAACCTGCCTCGAGTATCCCAACTTTTCCTCTGTCTTCGATTCGCATAGGTCAGGAGGATGTGCTTCGTAAAATCCGCTGCCTGGATGTTAGCAAGGGTGCCGGACCGGACGGCATTCCTGCCTTTTTTATCAAATCTTGCGGCGGGGAATTGTGTTTGCCACTGTCACTTCTGTTTAATATATCGCTGCACTCGGCTCAATTTCCAACAAGGTGGAAGACGGCACACATAGTTCCAATACATAAGTCGGGCGACAAAGTGCGCTGTGAAAATTATAGGCCTATCAGCATTTTGTCCTGTATGTCTAAGCTTTTTGAGAGTGTTGTGTATGATGCATTGTACTATCACCTGTCCCCATTGATCTCCTCAAGCCAACATGGATTCATGAGACATCGCTCGACTCTTTCCAACTTGTTAGTGTATAAAAACTATCTATGTCGTGCATTTGGTCGGAGACAGCAGGTTGATTCTATTTATACTGACTTTTCCAAGGCCTTTGATAGGGTGAGCCATTCTGTGCTGTGTTCTAAGCTGTCAAGATACGGAATCCATGGCACGTTGTTGAGATGGGTAGAGTCTTACTTGGATCAAAGAAGCCAGCTTGTTGCCATAAAGGGAGCTCTCTCGACACCGGTTTTTGCGTCCTCCGGAGTGCCCCAGGGCTCCCATTTGGGGCCGTTGTTGTTTGTGGCATTCATCAATGACCTAGTCGAGCAACTCGACTGCCATTGCCTGCTATATGCTGACGATCTTAAAATCTACACTGTTGTCGAGAATGTCACAGACTGCGAAAGGCTTCAGATGGATTTAGAGACTATTGACAAGTGGTGTGTCGATAATAAAATGAAGCTGAACGTTGACAAGTGCTGTACAATATCTTTCACAAATAAAAGACAGAAAATTTTACACAATTATAATTTGAATGGTCAGCTACTTGAAAGGAAAAGCATTGTCAGGGACTTGGGCGTGATGTTTGATGAGAAGTTATCGTTTCATGCGCATTACGACCATATTATAAGTAAAAGCACCAAGCTGCTTGGATTCATACTTAGGGTCACAAAAGACTTTAGAAACCCTAATAGTTTACTCCATCTGTTTTGTTCCCTGGTTCGGAGTGTATTGGAATATAACTCGCCCATTTGGTCACCTTTCTACGTGACACACATAAACCGAATTGAACGAGTTCAGAGGAAGTGTCTCCGAATTATTGGCTTCAGATATGGTTTTAATCATACACTTAAGTCCTATGCGGAGAGGCTACGGTGGTTTGATCTGCTTTCCTTAGAGTTGCGACGTGAGTGCACTGATCTTATTAGTCTCCACGGGATCCTTCATTCTGAGATACATTGTCCCGAGTTACTATCACAAATCAACATAAATACTCGATTCAGGACTCGCAATCCTCATTGCAAGAGCTTTATACTTGACGTGCATCTCAACAACACATCTTTTTATAACCCGGTGGTGCGAATGTTGCGCACATACAATGATCTTCTTCCACGCTACCACGACGAAATCGACGTATTCGACTATAACTCACTAAAATTTAAACGCAAGGTTATGGGTGTTATGTCAAATATTATTGTTGTATAAATTTAAATTCAGAATTGCACCAGATATCTGCTAATTGCATGGCTTTTCTTTGTTGTACTTTTGCCTCATTGTTTGTCACTTTATTTTTTATGTTTTTAATTGGACAATGTTGAGTTTACATATTTAGGAACTTAGTTTAGATCTAAACCTATACACATAATTTTTATAACCTTTAATGTACTAAGTTCTGTTTTGTAAACCTAAAAATAAATAAATAAATAAATAAATAAAGATGTCGTCTCTCCTCCTCTATCACAGATCGCCCCGCCGTCGGACGAACCGAGTAACTCCCGTGCAATGTAATGTCATCTGCATAGCAATGAATGTTCCCGAGGGAAAGCATATCATTGATATGCAGAAGAAAGAGAGTTGATGACAGTACGGACCCCTGCGGTACCCCGGCATTCACTTGCAAAAAGCGAGAAGCCTGGCCATCGCAGAGGCCCCGCACTCGGCGCTCGTTTAAAAAACTGGCAATCCAGCTGCACAGTTGAGGAGGTAGACCATATGCCGGAAGCTTGGAAAGGAGCGAAGCATGCCAGACCCTATCGAAAGCTTTGGCGATGTCCAGGCTAATAGCCAAGGACTCGCGGAACTTTTTCATAGCCTCACCCCATACATGCGTGACCTTTTTGACATCTTCAAATATATTACTACTCGAAGATAGATGGCGGCGTTTTGTTTCACGAACACGTAATTTAAATAGCTACTTATATTTTACTATTAACATTTTATACTAATTAAATATACAGGAATTCGTTCAACGTTAACTCGTAAGTGATTTTTAATTGCTAAAATATTTCTCTGTAGTTTTTATAGAGCCGTCCGCGTCTAAGTCGCCATCTATTGACAACTGGCAACAATAAACATAAAACTTCAAAAATACAGGGCCGCAATTAGAAACTGATAATTCTACAAGACTAGTTTCTTACGACTGTTTCATAATGGGCTGTACAATTGAATATTATTATTCAAAGTATAGCTAAATATTAAATTTAATTCAAGAACTGGGTCAAGGTACCTCCACGTCAGCAAAGTTTTAGACTATATAACATCACGCTAATAATTATAGGAGCGGAGCAGCAACGAAATATGTACAAAAACGAGAATATAGTATATTTTGAGACCATTCATTTTTAATTCCGCGACCAAAAGCCGCAGCCTCTCATACGTCCATTGCCGAACGCTTAAGGGAAAAGTGTTATGACGGTGGGCGGCTATCCCGCCGTCCTCAGGCCCCTATCATGGAGGTATCGTTGGTCCTGGGCGTAAATAAGTTCGCGGCGCCCTGGCCGTTGACTACGGAACTCAGTGGGGAGGGTACGTTTCCTCACTCTCTCGGCCGCCTCGTTCGCGAGCATGACCTGCTCGCAGAAGGACACGGCCGCGTTCCACCTACTCCTGCTGTAGACCATGGCTTGAGGCATGGACTCTAGCGAGAGGGTATCCACGCCCAGACCCACTATGAGGTCCCGGCGCTTACTCGCCCACGGTCAGAACTCCACCAGCGTGGGGAGTTTTTTTTTTTTTTTTTTTTATATTTGGATCGCCAAATTGACGCCGCCCGCCTGGTGGTAAGTCGTGACGACGTCTAGCGATTGTGGGCCACTCTCACAGCACACATTACTATTGAGAGTGGCCCTCAACTTGACGACCTACTGATGTGCCTCTTCACGCTCCGCTTAAAGAACCCAGGATTATATGTGGGAGGAAACACGTGCACAGGCAGGGCGTTCCAGGCCACTATCGTTCGGCAGAGAAACGAACGTTTAAAACGTTCGGTTCTCGCGAACATGCTATCCACTGTGTGGGGGTGGCATCTCTGCCCGGCACGAGTCGTTCGGGATCGGAAGGAAGAGGGTGGGATCAGATTGAAGAGCTCTTCAGAACACTCGCCGTGGTAAATACGGTAGAATGCGGCCAAGGAAGCTATTGTTCGGCGCTGAACTAGCGGCTCAAGGCTTCCCGTTACCTCCGGACAATCTATAATACGGATAGCCCGTCGCTGCATAGCGTCTAGAGCGTCCAGCAGATACTTCGCGGAGCCGTCCCAGAGGTGAGAGCAGTATTCGACGCAGGGTCTAATCTGCGTCTTGTACAGCAGACACCCAGTGCAGTGTCTTCGTCGGAGGCCTCGTAGTGTTGACACTAGGGAGTTACCTCACGATGGATGCGAAACAGATACTTAATGAAGCCAAGGTTATCAAAGGTCTATTTAAAATAGACACGTTGTTGGCCGTCAATCTACCCGCCCATACGGGAGCCCGTATAGGGCCCCGTTATACGTTAGACGTGGATATAACCCCTACGGAAAATTTCGACAGTTCAGTTTGAGATAGGTATATTGCAATTCAAAAAATATAAAACTTATTAACTCCACAGCTTACCATCAGGCGGGTGGCGTCAATTTGTCGACCTAAATATTAAAAAAAAATATATATAAAAAAAAAACTCCTTTGTACCAAAAATCTGACTACGTCCCTGTTAGGAGTGTGAGATAGTTAAAACTACGTAGTAAACTGACATTTTAATGAAGTAAATAGTTTTGCTATTGACCGGGAGATGAAAAATAAAGAAGTGGGCGGGACTAAGGTTCCTTATACCCCTCCTCACCACTCCTTCACACCCGCGAAGAGTCACACTTTGTCTAATAGGAAAATTGTATTACACCACCTCTACTCTTATAATATCTCTATGCATAAAAACCAATACATATTTATAGACTTACGAGATTAATAGACTGGATACTCAATATTTGTAATTGGAGATTTCAAATTGTTGTGTTTGCAATTATGCTATGCATTTTTGAAATGAAAAGTAATCTGGTTTTCAATCTTCTGTGTGCCTTGTTCGACAGCATCAATTTAAAATTTTAAAATTTTAGAACTTGAAGTATGTAAGTACTATTATTCCCTATTCTGTGCCAATAGTGACACTTTAAGGCTTGGGCAAACCAAAAGCAATTGCACTGCTGCCGCACTGCTACCGCACTGCAACTGCTTTTGTTTTACCCAAGCCTTTATATTCCCACTCAGTTAAGACGAGACCTGGGCGGTATTTTTTGTAACGTGTTCCCCATAACACTACCTTTTTGTCGTTTTCATAGTAAAAAAACTCATAATTATTTTTGTATAAATAAATAATTTATTTTCACTAGTCCTACTTCACTCATCACTATTGTTACCTATCCATATTGTTGAAATGCCCATGATGATTTTATCATGTCAGCAGCTTTCTCACCAATCATAATTGCGGGGGCATTAGTATGGGCTGAGACAGTCCTTGGAATTATACTCGAATCGACGACACGAAGTCTGTGTACACCATGAACGCGTAGCTCTGGATCGACGATCGCTAGGGGGTCGCTAATGGGACCCATACGACACGTAGCTATTTGATGATGCAGTGTTGCAGTGAGAGTACGAATAGCGCATTCCCAATATTCATCTGAGTCAAACACCATGTCGCGACACAACGGATACTCGGCTCTCACAATTTTAGCTCCGAAACGTTGGAAAGCTGGTGTTGCAGCTAATGCTTGAATAAATCGAATAGACGCAACAAATGTGGCCACATCATGTGGGTGAGTTAAATAATTTCCATACATCCGTGGATGACTGAAAGGATTATTGTCCTTCAGTTCTATTCGGCCAAATGATTTAGGATGCAGCAACATCGGGAAAGCACTCCATGTATCTGCGCCTAACCTGTCTACTTCCCCAAAAGCTTGGTTAAAAACACTTTCTCGAATTCGCATACCCCTGCGAACTGCTCTACTACCTCCAGCTCCATCTGAAGTGATTGAACCACCAACATCGATAAGCTCTATGTCGGGAACAGGATCTGGATCGTCAGATACGTGTGTTTTTATGTAACCGATACCTTCAACACCACCGGGAGAAGAAATATCGGAATCACCATTTCGAAACCATTTGAGTACTTCCCGTAAATTTGTAGATCTAGCTTCGCTCAAGCTAACACCCGTGGTATTCAATTTGAACACAACTCCGGGAAAACATATGTGATCATAAAGTATCTGTCCAACGGGCATGTCTTTTAGTACAGGGATGCTGACAGACTGAAGGTTTTCTTTCGGACCTATTCCAGAAAGCATCAGTAACTGTGGCGATGCGATTGGGCCGGCAGACAGGATAACTTCTCTACGTACTCTAATAGTACGCTTCACTTTGTATCTAACGTAGTCCACACCATAAGCAGTCATAGTTAGTGGGTCGATGAGTACTTTTGTAGCCACACTTTCTGGAAGGATGTGAAGATTACTCCGTTTTTTCTTCTTATGTAAAAAAGTTTTGGCAGCGCTAAACCTTCGTCCAGAAGATACCGTTACTTGAACATGACCAAAGCCCAATTCGTATGGAGAGTTGTAGTCAATAGTTGGATAACCAAAGGATCTACCAGCTTCGAGGAATGAGTTCACTAATTTTGTCCTGAAAGTACAGATTCTGAATTAAATACGTATCTTTTTAAGAAAATAATTATATGCTGTTCCGGAGCGTTCGTTGTAGAAATGAAATCAACAGGCCCACCTGGGTAATTAAGTTATTAAAAACTTTCTTGACCAATTTACAACACCAAAATGTATATTATGTAGTGTCGGGGCGTCATTAGTGAGAGCTCTCAAAATCGTTGAAATATTTTATTTTGCCGAACATTTTATTTTGGCTTCTCAAAACCAAATTATTAAAGGTCAATTGTAAGCGTCTTTGGTTCGGTACGAGTATCTGATCCACAGTGAATGTTGATAGTGTACAAGAATGATTAACAAATAGGCGCACAAACATCCGAACTTATATTAATAAAATATAATGTTAGTCATTATCCGAAAATGTGTATATTTCTTTGTTTGTTTGTACCCTCTTCACTGTCAAACGACTGGACGGATTTAGATGAAAATTGGCATAAGGATAGTTTTGGGAACGCAGAAGAAAATAGGACTTTAAATCTATTCCACGCGTGCTTAGCCGCGGGCAACAGCTTGTTAGCTATAAAATTACGCAGATACATGTTGTATTACATACATATTTTTCTTACTAATTAATAATCCCTAAGGTGGTCCCGACCGGCGCGCGGCGGGGGCAAATTTCCGCTAATACTGGTTTACAATTTAGACTATATGTCTGTAGTCTTCTAACCAGACATAAGTCTGATTTTCCTGTGTCCAATGGGCATTCGCAGGGCTAATAAAGATCACTTACTTTCTAGGAACAAATTCTACAGGGAGGAGTCCATCACGATTTCTATGCAGGAGTTTTTCAATGCCGCCAAGATTCATTGCCTTCTCAGATTTCATGTAGTATTTTAGGACTTCATTATAAGACCTGTAAGTAAAATTATAAGTTCATTCCGTAAATATTGAGGAGAGCAATTTGTTTGAGCCACCTGCCTGCGCAGGGAGACCGCGTACGGTGTGAGCATCGGTTTAAAGTAATAGCAGACCTACCTTCCGAGAAGTAAAGCAAGTGATTAAGTATCGCATGTTATGTCTGACCCAGGGGTTCCCTCCCTTTTTCAGTCCACGGCACTCTTATAAGTTTTATGAATTTTTCACGGCTCCCTAACTTAACTTGTCGAAATAGTTAAGTTAGGTAGATATTCCATGCCCAAGTGTCGAGAGGTGCCCTGCTGCTGCCAAACGACTTACTTGTTAAATGATAATCCTTGATGATTTTAGAATATCTATATAATATATATAGCTAGGTGGCGCTTTGAGGTACAGACGTCGAAAATTAAAGCTCCGATAAAATTAAGTTGAAAAATTAAATAAGTGCAGTAATATCATATGGAATTGTGATGGTTAAGTGTGCAATAGACTAGTGCAAGTGTTATTGTAACTGGATTGTCACCATAAGTTGTAATAGTGAAAACTTTCAATTACCTAAGCAGGGCTCTGTGTAGTTGTTGTGTAGTGTTGCATAAATTTAAAACGGAATATACGCACGGAGTGTAATAAACTAGTAATAATACACGACAAATAAGAAATATCATATATTACCTGCCAGCAGTGGATTTATATGTACCTAAACGCATCAAAAACATTATAATATCTGATTGTACGGCAGGCAGACATTGTTAATGTGTTATTTACCCACAACTTGATCATTGCTGCTTCCAAAAGTACATATCCTTTACTGTGTGATAATACGAAAAGCTGAAGTACAGATTAATTGACTATTTCATCGTTCTACGTAACAGCTGCAATGGTCTGTGCATTATAGTGTCAGCTTTTAATAGTGTATGAGGTTTGTTGGACTGGGTTCGGATCTCACATTGTAACCCCGTGTTCTTTTTGTGATTTTGACTGGATTTTAATAATGAACTGCCTAATCTGTGAAGAGATATTTTCTTCTAATGATTTCTTGCAATGTTACCAATGTTGTTCCAAGTATCACTACAAATGCCTGAATATAAATGCTGAGCAATTCTCTGGAAATCAAATACAGAAATATCGTTTGAACTGGCTTTGCCTTTCATGTAGTAACATGCAACACTCAACAGGGCAACAGGAATCTGACACTATGAATTGCGATGATGTATGCACGGCGCCTGATACTTTACATAGATCGCAGAACGACGACCAGGTAACTATGGAGAATATCGGTAAACTGTTGGATCATAAACTTAATACCTCTCTGGCCCAGTTTATGAACGATATTCGTACTGCGCTCATTGCGGAGGTACGGGAACATGTTCGGACGGAAATAGCGAGTGTTTTTCTGAATTTGCAGGAAGATTTTACTAGAACTACAGACTTCATTCACGCAGATCAACGAGATTTAAAAAAGGATATCGATGCAAAGACTCAAGCCATTAAAGAATTAGAGCATGACCGCCAGATGATGCAGAACGACATTGCAAAGCTGAACCATCGTTTGTCTACTGCTGAAAAAGAATCCCGCAGCCGAAATCTGGAAATACAGTTGGTTCCTGAAAATAAAAACGAACATCTGGCGAACATTTTCAAGACTCTGTGCAGAAACATCGCCGTTCCGATCGACGATGGCCACATTCTGTCTTGTAGGAGAGTGGCTAAAATGAGTACCGACTCTGACCGACCACGCAACATACTAATAAGTCTATCGAACAACCTACTGAGAGATCAAGTGCTATCGGCGTGTCGACACTTCAGAAAGACGAACAATAACAAACCAATAAACTGTGGTCATCTTGGTATAGCAACAAACAACAATGATATCTACGTCTCGGAGCATCTCTCGCCAGAGTGTAAGGCACTGCACGTCGCTGCAAGGAAGCGGGCGAAGGAACTTAAGTTCAAGTTTGTATGGGTAAAATTCGGCCGTGTATATGTACGTAAGACAGAAAGATCTGACTACGTGCACATAAAAAACTTGGATGTCTTAAATAAGTTATCGTAAACCTGTTTTTTTTTTTTCTTTTTAATTGTATATTTCTCCCTTTTTTTTTTGTGTTGTTAAACCATGTCTCTATTTGGTATAACCTATATTAGTAACTTTTCGCAAATTATAATGTTAATTTATTATCAGAATGTTAACCGTATTAGATCTAAGATTACTAAATTAAACTTGAATGTTCTTAATTGTGATTATGACATAATATGCCTCACCGAGACGAACTTGAATCACGGTGTGTTTGATTCTGAGTTGTTTGACAGTCGCTATAACATTTTTCGTAGGGACCGATGTGATACGTCGGTCAGTAAGAGAGAGGGTGGAGGAGTTCTTGTCGCTGTGAAAAAGCATTATAAGATACTTCGCAGATCGTCTTGGGAATCATGCCTGGAGGATCTATGGCTGTCAATTTTACCATCGGATGGTAAAACATCCGCTACAACTATTAATCTGTGCACATGCTACCTCCCACCGGACCTTCCAATTGATGGAGTGAAGCTGTTCTATGATAACTGTCAAAGAGTGATCACTGATAATCCAAACCGAAATGAATTTATTCTTATTGGTGACTTCAATACTCCCTCGCTTGCGTGGTATTCCGGCCCGAACTCTCTCGCTTTGATACCGAGTCCTCCGACAGATCAAAAATCTATCCTTTTGACAGAAACAATGTATATGTGTGGATTGGGCCAGTACAATAGCATTTCGAATGGGATAAACCACTACTTGGACCTGGTTCTGTCTACTGTAAGTGATATACAAGTTTATGGCTCCGAGTCGTTGAGTCGCTTAGACAATCATCATCCCTCCATTGTAATCGACGTAAACATGTTATGTCTTCCATTCAGAAATTTGAAGTCGTGCAGGCGAAAACGATTGAACTTCTATAAGTGTGACTATGTAAAGGTAAGGGAGGGGCTCAATGCTGTGGATTGGTTAGCTGAGTTTCACGGTCGTGAAGTGAATTCATCATTAGATTTATTTTATAATATTTTAAATAACATCATCGAGAAAAACACACCATTAGTAAAGGACGACTCACATATTTATCCCACCTGGTTTTCTGCCGCTCTGAAACGTACCTTACGAGAGAAACTAAAATATCACCGACTTTATCGCAAGTATAAAAACCCTCGTGACTATGATACTTTCAGCATGCTGCGTGCTAGGTGCAAGAAACTTATGAGCGAGGATTATGGCTCCTTTGTGTCAAGTGTTGAGTCATCATTGAAACGGGATGTTAAAAGTTTCTGGAAATATGTCAACGATAAAAAGAACTTAAATGCTATACCATCAGTTATGACATACGGTCAGTCGAGGTCTTCGGACAGCGGGGGGATATGCGAGCTATTTTCTAGTTACTTTAGCTCCGTCTATGAACCAGCATCACCCACGGCAAACAGCGAACCTGCCTCGAGTATCCCAACTTTTCCTCTGTCTTCGATTCGCATAGGTCAGGAGGATGTGCTTCGTAAAATCCGCTGCCTGGATGTTAGCAAGGGTGCCGGACCGGACGGCATTCCTGCCTTTTTTATCAAATCTTGCGGCGGGGAATTGTGTTTGCCACTGTCACTTCTGTTTAATATATCGCTGCACTCGGCTCAATTTCCAACAAGGTGGAAGACGGCACACATAGTTCCAATACATAAGTCGGGCGACAAAGTGCGCTGTGAAAATTATAGGCCTATCAGCATTTTGTCCTGTATGTCTAAGCTTTTTGAGAGTGTTGTGTATGATGCATTGTACTATCACCTGTCCCCATTGATCTCCTCAAGCCAACATGGATTCATGAGACATCGCTCGACTCTTTCCAACTTGTTAGTGTATAAAAACTATCTATGTCGTGCATTTGGTGGGAGACAGCAGGTTGATTCTATTTATACTGACTTTTCCAAGGCCTTTGATAGGGTGAGCCATTCTGTGCTGTGTTCTAAGCTGTCAAGATACGGAATCCATGGCACGTTGTTGAGATGGGTAGAGTCTTACTTGGCTCAAAGAAGCCAGCTTGTTGCCATAAAGGGAGCTCTCTCGACACCGGTTTTTGCGTCCTCCGGAGTGCCCCAGGGCTCCCATTTGGGGCCGTTGTTGTTTGTGGCATTCATCAATGACCTAGTCGAGCAACTCGACTGCCATTGCCTGCTATATGCTGACGATCTTAAAATCTACACTGTTGTCGAGAATGTCACAGACTGCGAAAGGCTTCAGATGGATTTAGAGACTATTGACAAGTGGTGTGTCGATAATAAAATGAAGCTGAACGTTGACAAGTGCTGTACAATATCTTTCACAAATAAAAGACAGAAAATTTTACACAATTATAATTTGAATGGTCAGCTACTTGAAAGGAAAAGCATTGTCAGGGACTTGGGCGTGATGTTTGATGAGAAGTTATCGTTTCATGCGCATTACGACCATATTATAAGTAAAAGCACCAAGCTGCTTGGATTCATACTTAGGGTCACAAAAGACTTTAGAAACCCTAATAGTTTACTCCATCTGTTTTGTTCCCTGGTTCGGAGTGTATTGGAATATAACTCGCCCATTTGGTCACCTTTCTACGTGACACACATAAACCGAATTGAACGAGTTCAGAGGAAGTGTCTCCGAATTATTGGCTTCAGATATGGTTTTAATCATACACTTAAGTCCTATGCGGAGAGGCTACGGTGGTTTGATCTGCTTTCCTTAGAGTTGCGACGTGAGTGCACTGATCTTATTAGTCTCCACGGGATCCTTCATTCTGAGATACATTGTCCCGAGTTACTATCACAAATCAACATAAATACTCGATTCAGGACTCGCAATCCTCATTGCAAGAGCTTTATACTTGACGTGCATCTCAACAACACATCTTTTTATAACCCGGTGGTGCGAATGTTGCGCACATACAATGATCTTCTTCCACGCTACCACGACGAAATCGACGTATTCGACTATAACTCACTAAAATTTAAACGCAAGGTTAGGGGTGTTATGTCAAATATTATTGTTGTATAAATTTAAATTCAGAATTGCACCAGATATCTGCTAATTGCATGGCTTTTCTTTGTTGTACTTTTGCCTCATTGTTTGTCACTTTATTTTTTATGTTTTTAATTGGACAATGTTGAGTTTACATATTTAGGAACTTAGTTTAGATCTAAACCTATACACATAATTTTTATAACCTTTAATGTACTAAGTTCTGTTTTGTAAACCTAAAAATAAATAAATAAATAAATAAATAAATAAATATGTTTATTACTTGATGTCACATGTGTACAATTTGGTCGTCTTGATACAACTGAACATTTAATACTAATTAATTGGTATATAACAATGCATTTCGCTGACGCGGTAACATGTACGGTTTAGGTATGAACCGTACATATTCCCGAGCCAGAGATGAAGGGACGATGTGCTAAACAAATAAGAAAAAATAAACAATAGGTGCTTAATTATTTCACAGAATTGATCATCATAAGCTATACAGAGTTCTCGAACATTTCACGTGTCCTATTGAAGATGGGGCTTGTTGATTGATTCCGTGCAGGGCCGGCAGTGCGCGCGCTCGGTGCCGGTGTTTCCTGGTCACTGGGTCAGTAGTGAGTTATTGGGCATTCTACCCCACCTTAGTTCCATCGGTTATCTTCGATAACCTCAGTCACGGTGGGGTAGAATGCCCAATAACTCTGTGGGGTAGAATGCCCAATAACTCTTTGTAAAATAATTTACCTAAGCCAACGTTCCACATTTTAATGCCGTTCAATACACTACCGTTCCGTCAATGGTTAACCAATTTCACTTGCTAGATGATTGCTTTCGTACAGCAAACTAACCCGATGCATGTTTGTTAACATGAACACGTTAAGATCACATTTTTAAAATAGATAAAGGTGGGACAGAATGCCCAATATCACTTTGGATTGGGAAATAACGTAACTAAACGAATATTCCACATTAATATCATTTGAGCACGCTGTCCCACTGTTCGTACGTTCGCTGAAGCTCCTTACTACTACTTGTAGTTATAAATATTTATGTTATAAATTCATCTTTTCATTACGAGTCCATCAGTATTACATAGCAAACATGAAATTCGTTAAACAAACACAATCGTTACAGGTCAATACAATCTGTGACGATTTGACAAAAAACAAGTTACGCCATGGAGAATTATTACCGAATACAGTACGTTGCATCATTTGCGGACCATCAAATTGTGGAAAAACTAACTTATTAATTGGTCTTCTATTGCATGAAAATGGATTGACATTTCAGAATGTTTATGTATATTCTAAAACTCTCCATCAACCAAAGTACATCTTTTTAGAAAAAGTTTTACAACGAGTACCAGGTATCACTCTCCAGAAATACCAAGCAAATGATGACGTTTTGAAGGTTACAGATGCGAAACCTAATTCTGTGATTATTTTTGACGATGTAGCATGTGAAAATCAAAGTAATATGCGTGATTATTTTGCAATGGGAAGACATAAATTGATTGACAGTTTTTATTTAAATCAAACTTATACCAAAATACCTAAACAACTTGTAAGAGATAATGCTAACTTAATTGTGCTTTTTAAGCAAGATGAAGTTAACTTGAAACATGTTTACGAAGAACATGTTAACACCGATATGACATGGTTGAAATTTCGAGAAATGTGTTCCCTAATATGGAAAGAGCCTTTTGATTATGTGGTAATTAATAAAGATTGTTCGAAAAACAACGGTTGCTATAGAAAAACGTTTGACACTTTTGTATTATTAGATGAAATTTGAATATTTAAGTAGACTGCAGTCACGTTATTGTTATTCTTTAATTGGTTCTTATCCGATTACCACCTATTTTACATAATGGATAAATCATTGAAAAAACAAATTGTTGATGCGACACAAGCTGTCAGGAAAAAAATACGTAAAATGAAGGATTTAGAAGATAATAATAGACATGCTCTTGATACAGTTTTTAAGCCTGTTACAGAATCTCTCAATTTAATAGCCAACACTAATAACCACTTAGCTCTAACAAAAAAGGAGGAAAAAGGAGAACCCCAAGAACCACAAGACCAAGATATGAAAGAAACAGATGAAAGCAGTAATGATAGTAACGAATCGGAACCCTCATCAGACTCTTCATTTCAGTCATTAGTCGATACTAATCCAGATGTATCATCTTGGTCATTATCTTCACAAGTACTATCGGATGTACCATTTGGTATAAGAAATAACCGTGGACAGTTAATGTTAGGTTCCTCTGGCATAACGATTGGAGATCAAGTTATTACTGTAGCCGGACACAAGTACGAAAGTACACCTGGGTTGCGAGAGTTACTGTTAAAAAGAGACATTGATCTGAGCTTGGTTAATGACGATGACAAGCAAAATTATAAGGCAATGTTACTTGTAACGAATGCACATCGTCGTGATTTCGATTCAAAAAAACCAATTAAAAGTAATAAAGGACAAAAATATTTGCAAGTTATTAAACCACTTTTCGAACAAGAAAGTAAAAGTCCAAGTTGTAGACAGAAAGTAGGAAAAGGATTACCTTTAACAAAAATATGGAAAAAAAATACAGATTTTGTATATTGGGATGATCCCAATGAATTGGTTGATAGATTAAAATTATTAATTGCTTCTCGAGATGCTGGTAACACAGGAATAGACAATGAAATAATATCTATCATTGAAGAACTACGTGAAAGCAAAATCATCAAATAAATAAATCTACTAATATTATATGTGTATCATTTTACTATATACCGTTCAACATAATACACCTTTAATATGAATGTAGACAAATTTGGTCATTATATTCATAAGCGAATGCGTATATCGGAAATACTGGATTTTAATGATAACGCATTAATAAAATCTGATCGTGGAGATTATGACTTGAAGACATCGAGGTTAAAAGGTGTCAAACCTCCTCAAGACGCAGATGATGCAGTAAATAAAACATATGTAGATGAATTGAAAGGTGTACTAATGAATGACTTACAAAAATTGCAAAGTTCTATTCCAAATAGTGTTCAAAACCACATAGAGAAAGCTTTAAAAACAATAATGTCTGAGATAGTGACTCATTTGGAAAACAAATTTTACACAAGAAACGCAGTTGATAGACTAATTCAAGACGCAATTCAATCTATATTAAAAGATCGAAAAACATAGACCTTAAAGTTTATCAAAATGGCGAAACAACAAATCGTCAATGAAATACATAAAGCAGCACGAAAAAATTTTCCTCGACGATCTGTAATTTTAAAAGGTATTGATGATTTGTGGCAAGCAGATTTAGTTGATATGCAAAACCTAAAAACCTTTAATAAAGGATATAACTATATTTTAATAGTTATTGACTGCTTCTCAAAGTACGTTTGGGTGGAACCACTAAAAACTAAATCCAAACATGATGTCTCTCATGCATTTGAAAAATTACTTTCTACTAATCATAGGATACCAACTCATCTGCAAACTGATAGGGGTACTGAGTTCTATAATTCTACATTTCAAAAGCTTTTACAGAACTATAATATTAATCACTACTCAACATTTTCAACCAAAAAGGCTTCAATTGTTGAACGAGTTATTAAAACGCTTAAAAATAAATTGTACAAATACTTTAGCTTGAACGGACACTATAAGTGGATAGATGGTGGCTTGAACGATGTTATGAAGACATATAACAACACAAAACATCGTATTATTAAATTTGCACCTGTTAATGTCAATAAGTTTAATGAAACGGACATTAAAAATAATATTGCAAATTCCATGATAAAGGTAACCCAAAAATGTCGTCCTAAGTTTATAATTGGTGACAAAGTTCGAATTAGTAAGTACAAACATATATTTGAGAAAGGATACACTCCTAACTGGTCAACAGAATTATTTACTATAAAAAAGATAAATAACACTGTACCAATAACATATCGCATCGAAGATAATCAAAAACAAGTCATATTAGGAACTTTTTACGAACAAGAGCTTCAAAAGTCGTCCTGCCCTGGTGTCTATTTGATAGAAAAGGTATTAAAAAAGAAAGGAAACAAACTGTTTGTAAAATGGTTGGGTTTAAATAACAAAGAGAACAGTTGGATTGATAAGACTGCAATAGTGGAATAAGTTAATTATATAAGTGATATATAATTTTAAAGTTTATTCATTATTCTTTAGACGATGCAAGGTGGTGGACTAATAAACAGTATCATTAATCATTTACCATTCGAACTTCACATACCCGGTTATAACTATTGTGGACCAGGAACAAAGCTTTCAAAACGATTACTACGTGGTGATAAAGGTGTAAACAAGTTAGACGAAGCTTGTATGCATCACGATATCGCATACGCAAACTACATAGACTTGCCTAACCGTCAAAAAGCCGACTTACGTCTTATAGATATGACTAAACAAAGACTTAAAGCAAAAGATGCTCGAACAGGGGAAAAGATTAGTTCGTGGATAGTAAACAAAATTATGAAAGCTAAATTGAAGTCTGGTGCTGGTGTTAAGACCTTTAATAACTTTGTTAGGAAAATAAAAAGAAAAATCAAAAAACTCTCGCCTAAAGATAATAAGTCACTAATAAATATAGCTTATATGGTTGCTAGAAAATTAGTTCCATGCATTCCAAAAGTTCGCGTACCTCGAATGATACCTATACCAAAAACTGGAGGCATTCTACCTTTAATCCCAATTTTTGCTGGTTTGTCTGCTTTAGGAGCATTAGCTGGTGGTGCAGCTGGTATTGCTAAAACAGTGAATGATTATAAAGACGGTCAGAAAAAATTACAAGAAACTGAACGTCATAATAAAACTATGGAGGCTATAGCAATAGGTAAAGGTTTATACATTAAACCACATAAGCAAGGTCAGGGATTGTTTATAAAACCATCAAAAAACTAATTGATCAGCTACCTAATCGCGCTTTAACTAATATCGATATTCAGAAGTATGCCTATTGTATTCCTTACTTTCGGGGAGTTTACATGAAGGATCAGTTACCAAAAACACCTAAACGAATTGAATGTGGTATAGTTAACCTAGATAATTCAAAAAATGATGGAACGCATTGGGTAGCTTATGTTAAAATAAATAATTATTGTGAATATTTTGATAGCTTTGGCGATTTAAAACCGCCAAGAGAATTAATCCTATATTTTAAGAACTGTGATGTTTATTATAACTTTAGTAGATATCAACAATTTAACACAATAATTTGTGGACATTTGTGTTTAAGATATTTGCAATGTTTTTGGAATAAATACTATAAATTTTATATCATTCTTTCATTTCCATCATTTGCAAGATGTCACTCACCTTATCGATAACTGGAAACTCATCGGTATTATCTACCTATTATCCAAGCACGCTGCCATTAGTTGGGGAGTATGAATGTGCATTATTACATTTCTCTACATATAATTCTATTCCAAATTTTGATAATACAAATAATAAATTATATTATGGTTCTAAAAATGTTATCGAGATACCTGAAGGAACTTATGAATTACAAGATATTAGCGACTATTTAAAAACTGAGATAAAAGATGCATCCATAAAACTCAATTGTAATAACAACACCTTAAAAACTATGTTATTTTGTACATCAACTATAGATTTTACTAAAGAAGGTACATTTGGAAGTTTATTGGGATTTAAAAAACAGATCTTAGAAGCAAATAAATATCATGTATCAGAGTTTCCAGTTAACATTTTGCCTACGACTGTCATAAGGATTGAATGTGACATAGTTAGCGGTTCCTATATAAACGGCCAATCCAGTCACATCTTACACGAATTTGCACTTAATGTTCCACCTGGATACAGGATTATAGAAATTCCAAAAAACGCAATCTACTTTCCAATAAACCAAACCAATATAAGCTGCATACAGATAAGGCTGTTAGATATAAATAATAACTTAATAAATTTGCGAGGTGAAGAAGTGCAGTTGTATCTACATATCAGAAGAAAACATGATAGATTATAATAAATATGTGGTTCATTCAACTAAACATAACAGTCCTACTCAAACTATCAAACCAATAAGAGCTCGATCCAAAAAGGTCATAAAATTGAACAACAATAATAAAGCTTTTCTTAAAGCGATTGGTTTGTTAAAATGAATATACTAGATGTTTTATCCGCTCCTGCATACAACAACTCTGTGGAAGGAATTGAATTTCACTCTTACAAGCCTTACGTAACAAGTTTCAATAGAAGCGATGAAATCAGGATACCTATTAATCAACAAGACTTGTATATATTACCATCAGCAAGCACTTTGTTTTTGGAAGGAACTATTATTGTAAACAAGGCTGAAAATTCTAAAGAGAGAGTCAGTAGCGTTCATTTCACAAACAATAGTTTACTTTACTTGTTTCAAGATATAAGGTATGAGATAAATGGAGTGGAAATAGATAAAATAAAAAACGCTGGTATAACTACCACAATGAAATCATTAATATCAATGAACGAAAACGAGGCTAAAGTATCTAATGCTTGGGGTTGGAATATCGATGGTATAAATAGTACAAATGGGGGTAGCTTTTCTGCTTCCATACCCCTCTGTAACATTCTTGGTTTTGCAGAAGATTTCAAGAAAGTAGTGATAAACAGCAAACATGAATTAATATTGTTACGAAGTAATACTAATCTGAACGCCCTAAAACTTAGCGCTGGTGAGACGGTAGAAGATATTATTATAAATAAAATAATATGGCGAGTACCACATGTCAAAGTATCCGATAGAGAAAAAATAAATATGTTAAAACTGTTAGAAAAAGACCGATCACTCCAGATGATATTCAGGAATTGGGATTTATATGAATATCCGGCTTTACCAAAAACTACTAAACATACTTGGTCCATAAAAACATCATCGCAAATAGAGAAACCAAGATTTGTTATTATTGGTCTGCAAACAAATAGAAAAAATAATCCTAAATTGGATATGTCTCAGTTTGATCACTGTGACGTTCGTGATGTTAGAGTATACCTAAATTCAACCTACTTCCCTTATGAAAATTTAAATTCAAGTTTCTCGAATAACAGAATTGCGTTAATATATGAACAATACACCAGATTTCAACACTCATATTACGGAGGTCGTCGTGGTGAACCGTTATTAAGTGAGAAACAATTTAAAAATATTGCTCCGTTATTTGTCGTAGATTGTTCTAGACAACCAGATAATCTTAAGTCGGGTCCTGTTGTGGATGTCAGAGTGGAAATTGAAAGTGACATTGATATACCAGATCAAACTTCGGCATATTGTCTTATATTGAACGACTGTATAATTGAGTATAAACCATTAAGCAGCACTGTGAGAAAATTATCATGAACCCGAATACGATTATAGTGGATGTCCAGGGCTTTAAAGACACTTGTAATAACTTTATAGTCAAGGAATTAGCTCTGGCCACTCGTGTTTATACCCAAACGTTCTTAATAAAGCCTCCATACTTATTTAAATACTTAACTACGGATGAAAAAAAACAAGTTACGTGGTTGGAGAGAAACAGAGGGATTTACTGGAATGAAGGTTATATCGACTATAGAGAATTTCGACGTATAATTGTTCCTTATCTAGAAAATAAAGAAATTATTGTGAAGGGCTTAGAAAAAGTTAAGTGGATTCAAGATCTTTGTATGAATTGTATTTGTATAGATCTTGGTGAAGACAAGTGTCCAAATTTATCACTGTTGCATAACAAATATTCAAATATTGAAACCAGTTTTAATTGTATTAATCATATTAAACAATGTGCACTTAAAAATGTTTTATGTATAAAGAACTATTTAATAGAGCAAGAAAGGTAATATGTCTTCCTATACGCAGTTTTAATAAATAAAACAATTTTTTAAAGTAAATGGTTTTTTATTTTTTAACACACATTTTTAATATTTATAATTTTTTAACATATATTTTCATAGTAAATAAATTTTTTATAAAATCTAAATATGTCATCACTAGTTTACACATTTTTTACACAGTTTACACAGTTTACATTAATAAATTATTACCTGATTAAAAAATATGATATGAGTAGCCACACAATTATTACCTATGGTTTTTATTTTTTAACACACAACTTAATATTGAAATTTTTTTAACACATATTTTCACAGTAAATAAAATTTTAATAAAATCTAAATATGTCATCACTTTATCTACTAGTTACATTAATGAATTATTACCTAATTAAAAAATGTGATATGAGTAGCCACACAATTTTTTGGAAATATTGTGAATTAATTTTTCAGCTTGATCCGATATCTCATCTACCGTATCTTGTACAATATACTGTGCAGTGATTATGTCCTTACCTTCATCTTCGTCGTCCATTGACTCACTGAGTTCCTTGATCGTAATTTTTATTAAACGTCGTCCTTTTCTTCTTTCACTGTTAATAATATAGGAATTCAATGCACTGCGTTTGTTTGTAATTGGTCTTCTTCGATTAGTTTTCTTTTTGTTTATTTTTACTTCTTCATTGGGTGTTATTATCCAAGGTCTATTCATTGCGTTGTCCAAGTCGAACTGATCTTGCAGGTCTGGAAGATATTCAGGAGAGCTCTCTTCTATTCCGTTTGAAAATTTGTTTAAGTTGGTATTCTGAAAATTATTTAAAACATTAGTAATAAATCATACTAAGTATTTTGTAAATAGATTGAAATTTTCAATAGATTGAAAGTTATAAAATACCTACCATGTTAGATATGCTCGTATTGACTGTTTAATAAAGAATGAACTAGGTAATAATATTTTTTCTAACGCAGTTGATATATCAAATTATGCTGACATAAAGCATTTATTGGTATGATGATCAAGTTAGAACTTGAAATTCAACCATTCAATAATTCGTATGTGCAAAATGTTATTGTTATGCACCTACTTAATAGTTGTGAAATTCTTATGAATTTCAAACGTGTTGTAACGTGAATGATGACGTATTTCGTTATCAATATCAGATAAGGAATATAATAAAAACACAATAATTATGTAATTGCTTATTTTAATTTATTCGACATACTAATATAGAATCGGGTGACCAGTTAAATACCTATAGGCACCTTATCAGTTAGTATCATACGAAATAAACTACAATAGGTATTCCTAATATTTCATATTTTGTATTGTCTAAACTCTCCAGCTATTCTAAAGAATACCTACATTATTCCTTACTGATGATATTATATTCTACAACTTCTTTGGGAGCTACTCTAATTGAGTCACCAGAGCCTATTCAAATTTGATAAAATATTCTACATTATGTATAACTACGTGCTACTTTAATTTTACACTTTTTGGAATGACCAAAATATATAGGTATCTACTTACAAATTGATTATGTGGTTCACCGCGCTGTCCATGAGGGTTCCTTGTCAATTTCATCCGTGATGATAAAATATCTGAAAATAAAATTAAATGTTTAAGTCTAATTATTGAAAATCGGCAAATGTAGTCCGAATATGTCAAACCTACACAACTTCTTCGGAAGCCACTCTAATTGAGACACCAGAGCCTATTCAAATTTGATAAAATATTCTACTTTATGTGCAATTAAGTGCTAGCAAGAGATTAAATATTTCAGCGTTCATTATTTTATTTACAACTTTTGAATTTTGTACAGAACTTAAATGTTATACGAAAATTAAGGATAATCGTATAAAATTTAATTTAAAGGACTTCCATAGAAAACTACGTCGCCTAATAAATTAGATATTTAGTAGGTAAACTAACAAAGAATTATAAATCAAATAATTAACATTATAAGTAATTACTTACATGACATTGCTTTTATTTTGGATCTTCCTTTTAATCCTCTGAAGGACGTAGTGCACTGCGTGTTTGGTAGCTCGATGCAAATGGTAGATATTGTGGGAACAGAATATGAGACATTCCTCGCGTATAGGAACGATGTGTCGATGTGGCGATAACACACATAGGTAAACAAGTAGAACATACATGAACAAACTGCTGACTTAACATTGGTCGTAGCTTTGTATAAAGGTACGTTGTTAGCCGACTTGGATAAAAAGAGGTGTATTACCATATAGTTTAAGCACATACCAAAACTATTTGCTAATATTTAAAAGTTATATTTTAAATGATTATTTGTAATGTTTGTTAACATATTTGTGGGATAAGTCTGTAGTAATATTTTTGTAAAATTATTTTTATCGAAACGATTCCAAAGGATTTTTAATAGAATACCGTTAACCATACTTTGTATCAAATTTGAGAACCATAAACCAACATACCTACAGATAAATAAAGTAACCACCTTTTTAGAAGTCGGTTAATACGATGTCGTTTTAATATTGTATCGCTGAGTAAGTAAACTAACAGATACCTTGCTTCCACACACTAACACACACACACACACACCCATGAAAACCGTGCATAGCAATTTGAAACTTCTATAATTGTGACGCAAACTAGGTAACTTCCAGGGTACGTCTACCTTTTAAAAATAATTAAATACCTACCGTGTACTAACGGTCAGCTTATATTGGTGATTTAGGTATAGACGACGGTCCTTACCTAAATCACCAATAAATTGCATAATTTTACTTCTGCACAATGGTATGAGTATATTTCATTAATACTTTTCATGTACCTATACATAATTATATAGTTACCATATCATATACTTATCGACGACGATCAACGAACATACCTACATAAATTATAATTACATTTTATATGTATCATACAGAAATCATAACATTCGTCGGAATTAATCGGAATTAGCTTTGGCGGTGTTGGTAAAGACATGGTTTTGTATTTCAATTGTAATAACAAAAGTGCAATTAGACGAAATGAGTTTTCAATCATTTTGATTTAAATAGTCGTAAGTAACATAAATTAATTAATACACCTATATAAATAATAAGTTAAGTTTTAATTTTGTTGGGAGGTGATAATTGCTGAATTGATACTTTTTATGTATAAAACCCATCAATTTTTCAAATAAATTACATTCGCTCCAGTATCTTCCAGTGATCTTCTCCAACAAGAAAATGTGAGTAAGTGCTATTAAATTAATTATTATTTGGTTAATTATTATCCAGCTGAGTTGCTTGGTTAATTCCTGCCGGCTGATAATTATTAATTATTATTTAGTTAATTATTATCCAGCTGAGTTGCTTGGTTAATTCCTGCCGGCTGATAATTATTAACGCATATTATTATAAAATGTGATTACTGATTATGTTATCCCACTGAGTAGTGAGTTGCTTGGTTAATTCCCGCCGGCTGCATTATCTATAATCAGCCGTGATGCTAGCAATATATCTATTCGGAAAATCTTGGGAATATATTTGTTTATAATTTGATTGTATTTTAACAGGTATGATTCGGAGTTTGAAACTTCTTCTGTAGTAGAGTCTGAGTGTGTAGCACCAAAGAAACGCAAACAGGTGATAGAGAAAAAGCAAAAACAACCCAAGCCCAGCTGCACCCAAAGTGTACAACGAAAAAACACTTCACCCGAGTTTAACACCACAAAGAGGTAGGTTTCATTATGTTCAACTAAGTTTAACATCGTCACATTTTAATTAAGTTTAACATCGTCACATTTTAATTAAAATTGAATAAGGTGTAGTTTACACCTTTACCTTAATTTTACACAAATGAGTGACACACTTAATTTATATACATAGATAGATCTTTTGACAATACTTGTACGTTTCAATACCTACACGTTTAAATACTATAACTTTTTGTGTTTTGATCCCAAGTTCTTAGTCACTTTGAATAAGTACTTTTATAATTAACACTTTTTTCTATTTACAGAACGAAGAAAACAAATATTTTGAATATTTTGCGGGCTGAAGAAGGCAGTTGCAGAGAACCACGGCGCGACTTAGCTTCCAGTTTCTCAAGTCGTGTTTCATCTGGGACGTCTCGTCGCTCCAAGAAAACGGAAGGAGGGTATGTGGTTGATTTTAAACTCTATAAAACCAACGATTACATATCACACGCCCCTGATGTGCGCTACAGGACAGCGTTGGTGACTGTAAAATTACAGTGCGATGAGTCCTCACTATCTTGGGAGTCACTTCAAGACTTTCTAGGACATGCATATAAAGAATTTCAAGACACTGAACCAGTGCATTATGCGGATAAGATTTTTATAAAGTAGATTTAATTTTTATAGATATACCTTATGTATATTATTATAATATACACACATCAAAAATAGTTTGAGATCACTTACAAAGCTGATATATTTTCAAATTTAACCCAATCAACAGAAAATGTTTACCTACGTTTAATCTTTATTGTTTCACGTTCTAATTCTAATTTTTAATATTTTTAGAATCTTATCAGAAAAAATCTTCTATATCACAAATATAAGTATCAAATTTTCAAAGTGATCGCAAACTTTTTTAAGTGTGTAGATCTATAATACATAAATTTCTTTAATTTTTTATGTTTTAAACTTAGTGTTGTAGGAGCAAATATTTTATTTAATAATAATGCCTTTTTGTACTGCGTGTAACACATCAGTACCCAGTAAATCATGGGTAGGACATTTGCGAAGTAGTTCACATAGGAAAAGTAGTCAAACAATAAAACATAGTGATGGTGTAGAAATCATAAACTCAGCGTTTCGCAGTCGTATATTAACCTATAAAATATTAGCTCGTGATGAACATCAAGGAGCGTCAATTGAATCCTTTTTTTCAAGCATTTTTGACCGATTAAAATCTCTTTTAAATGAATTCCTTACTAAGCATACTTGTGTTAAGGTAAACTTTGAGTTTTTTGGTACATTTTTAAAATTCAAAGATAATTCACAAGAAGTGAAATCTTTTGGAACCAAAAATAAAATATTATATTCTAACTTCGATTTCGAAAAATTGTATATTGAAACAGTTAATTATTTAAAAACATCTATTGAAGAGTTTGAAGGTCGTGATAGTGGATGGACATTTATAAACAATTTGTATGTTGAGATGAATCTCAATAAATACCAACCACTTGGTGGTTCTAGTTATATCAGTTTACCCAAATTAATTCAGGCTAAAAAAGCATGTTTGAATATTTTGAATAATGATCACTATTGTTTTTTATGGTGTGTAACAGCGGCTTTATATCCAGTTAAGAAACACCCTGAAAGAACGTCTTCTTATCCTAATTTTCGAGAAATATTTAACTTAAGAGGAATGTCTTTTCCTGTAACCTTTAATGATATTAGAACATTTGAAAAAAACAATCCACATATAAAGTTTATAATTTATGGTTTACAAAATCACAAAAACTTTGTAGGTCCTTTGTATAAATCTGAATTCAACCTTAAATACAGCGGAAAAATGATACACCTTCTGTTTTTAGAAAATAATAATTCTTCTCATTATTGCTTGATCAAAGACTGTTCCAGACTTTTTAGAAGTCAAGTCACATCTCATCACAGCAGATTACATCTTTGCGATTTATGTTTGATATTTTTCAATACCGCTGACGAACTTAACAACCATTTATGTGGAGGTGTAGTAACTGTCCTTCCAAACAGAGGTTCAGTAATTAAGTTTAAAAACTATGAACGGAAACAAACTATGCCTTTTTGTATTTATGCAGATTTTGAATCGATGCTACAAACAAGTACTGAGCCTAATTGTTCTAGTAAAAATATGAATATGTTTCACCAACACGTACCGGTTGCTTTTGGTTATTATATTGTATGCTCTGATGAACCTAGCTATAATCGTTACGTGTCATATCGAGGTCCAGACTGTGATAAGCGGTTTGTTGACTATATAATTAAAGACGTGCAAAAAATTTATGATATAATTAAGTCACCAGCTGTAATGATATTTTCCACGGAGGACAGGTATGATTTTGAAAATGCAACACGTTGTCATATATGTCAAAACTTTCTTTTTTGGGACAAAGTCCGTGATCATTGTCATCTTACCGGTCGCTATCGTGGAGCTGCGCATTCGTTTTGTAATTTGCAATATAAATGCCCTGCATTTGTCCCCATTTTTTTTCATAACTTAGCTGGTTATGATTGTCATTTATTTATTAAAGCATTGGGTGACGTCCCTGGTGAAATAAAGATAATACCTAAAAATAAAGAAAACTATATCTCATTTACGAAATTTGTATCAGTTTCATATAATAAGTTTTTTCAAATGCGTTTTCTTGATTCGTTTAAATTTTTGGGGACAAGCTTAAACAAATTATGTAAAACTTTAAAACCAGAAATGTTTAAAAATTTACAAAATCACTTCCCTGTCCGAGATGAATTCCAATTACTTACTCGCAAAGGCATTTATCCATATGAATACATGGATTCGTGGAAACGGTATGATGAAAAATGTTTGCCTCCAAAGAAATACTTTTATAGTTCCCTCAATGATGAAAATGTTTCTGAAGATGATTACCGACATGCACATTTAGTTTGGTCAACATTTAGAATTACTAGTTTAGGTGGTTATACGGATCTAT
This sequence comes from Nudaria mundana, assembly GCA_963556515.1. Classification (NCBI taxonomy): domain Eukaryota; kingdom Metazoa; phylum Arthropoda; class Insecta; order Lepidoptera; family Erebidae; genus Nudaria; species Nudaria mundana. The sequence continues at coordinate 6,240,547 of OY748307.1, forward strand.
ACCTACAAACTGATGTGCTTTTATTAGCAGATATTTTTGAAAATTTTAGACAGACTTGTAAACGACATTATCACTTAGATCCAGCTTTTTATTTAACTGCACCCAGTTTATCTTTTGACGCTATGTTATTAAAAACATGTGTTCAATTGGAACTAATTAATGACTTGTCTATGATACGCATGTTACAAAGTGGTATAAGAGGAGGAGTGTGCCTCTGCTCTCACAGGCATGCGAAAGCAAATAACATATACTTACCGGATTACAAATCTTCGGAACCTGATTCCTATGTCTCTTATATAGATTGTAATAATTTGTATGGGTATAGTATGTGTCAATACTTACCATTATCCAACTTCAAATTTCTCACTCAACAAGAAATTAACAATTTAGATATAACGAAAATTGCAATTGATGCAGATTGTGGTTTTATTTTGGAAGTGGATATAGTATACCCTAAGCGTTTGCATAACTTACACAACGATTTACCATTTTGTTCTGAAAAATTTATACCCCCCGGGGGAAAGAGTTCTAAGCTAATCCCTAATTTATATGATAAATTTAAATATGTTATTCATTACGTGCATTTACAAACTTGTATGAAACATGGGTTAATATTGAAGAAGATTCATAGAATAATCAGTTTTCGACAAAGCCCATATTTAAAACAATATATTGATTTAAATACCAAACTGAGACAAAAAAGTTCTTCAACTTTCGAACAAGATTTTTTTAAGCTCTTGAATAATAGTGTATTTGGAAAAACTTTAGAAAATACTGAAAACAGGGTTAATGTCCATTTAGTTTCTCAGTGGCGAGATATCAAAAACATAACTAAAAGAAGAAAATGCGCACAAAACCTTATTGCTCGTCCAAATTTCCATAGTGCAACGGTTTTCACTAAAAATCTAGTAGCGGTGCAGTTAAATCCTGAACAAATAACTTTGAACAAACCAATATATATTGGCTTTGCTGTTCTAGAATTATCAAAAAGTCATATGTATGATTTTCACTATTCAGTAATGCAACCTTTTTACAAGGATAGGATACGGATGTGTTACACGGATACAGATAGTTTTGTGTATCAAATACAAACCCATGATTTCTATGAAGACATAAAAAATAACTTTTTATCTTACTTTGACACCAGCAATTTTTGTAAAAATAATGTGTATACTTTACCCATACAGAACAAAAAAATACCAGGCTTGTTTAAAGATGAAATGGCTGGTAAAATAATAAGCGAATTTGTTGGATTGAGATCGAAGTTATATTGTATCAACACCATTCACAGCACAATTAAAAAAGCCAAGGGTATTAAAAAGAATGTTGTACGTGACCTTAACGTTACTGATTATGAAAAAACACTTTATGATGGTGACATTGTTCATAAAACAAATGTTTTATTTAAGTCAATAAAACATGAGCTATTTACATGTGCTGTAACAAAAATTGCGTTGTCTGGTGATGATGATAAAAGAGTAATTGCAAAAGATAAGATTTCAACTCGAGCATGGGGTCATACCAATATTTTTAATTTTTAAATTAGTAAATAAAAATGTTTATTTACTGTTTCTTTTAAGTACATGACTACAATGTTTGGAGAGATCTCCTATTGCACAAATATATGCTTGCATCAGGAAAATCCGCTCTTCTTACAGACCTTTTATAAGCTACGTACCTTTTATAAGTTAGCATAAAATAAGCAAATAATATTCACATGTTATGTGCACTAAACACGAAGTTTTGTGATGTATATATCATTTGAGATCCTACATGTAGTGTGAAAGTGACGTAACTAGCCCTGTGACATGATGTCTTGTGATCAGACCCGTTATACCGGACTAAGGTCTACTAATAACGGGACTGCTAGCTTATTGGATTTAACTAGAATTAAGTGTGCTGTCCTGTCTTATATAAGTACCTAGACTTAACAAATTATAATTATTTTAATAAACTAAACTAAGTAAAACTGTAAAAAAAAAATAAAAAAATAAATATATTATTATATGGTTTTCAGTTTTTTAATTTAATATCCTACAGCATTTATAAAACTATCATCATGACGAACAAGTTTACGTTTTTCGCTATATTCTAGAATGTACAAATTATAAGACATAAAATGGTAAGTACGTTTTAGCTTATCGTAATTGTGATTCTACAAAATAGTTCCCTAATGAACATGCAAGGAGCTTCAGCGAACGTACGAACAGTGGGACAGCGTGCTCAAATGATATTAATGTGGAATATTCGTTTAGTTACGTTATTTCCCAATCCAAAGTGATATTGGGCATTCTGTCCCACCTTTATCTATCTTAAAAATGTGATCTTAACGTGTTCATGTTAACAAACATGCATCGGGTTAGTTTGCTGTACGAAAGCAATCATCTAGCAAGTGAAATTGGTTAACCATTGACGGAACGGTAGTGTATTGAACGGCATTAAAATGTGGAACGTTGGCTTAGGTAAATGATTTTACAAAGAGTTATTGGGCATTCTACCCCACATAGTTATTGGGCATTCTACCCCACCGTGACTGAGTTAACAAACATGCATCGGGTTAGTTTGCTGTACGAAAGCAATCATCTAGCAAGTGAAATTGGTTAACCATTGACGGAACGGTAGTGTATTGAACGGCATTAAAATGTGGAACGTTGGCTTAGGTAAATGATTTTACAAAGAGTTATTGGGCATTCTACCCCACATAGTTATTGGGCATTCTACCCCACCGTGACTGAGTTAACAAACATGCATCGGGTTAGTTTGCTGTACGAAAGCAATCATCTAGCAAGTGAAATTGGTTAACCATTGACGGAACGGTAGTGTATTGAACGGCATTAAAATGTGGAACGTTGGCTTAGGTAAATGATTTTACAAAGAGTTATTGGGCATTCTACCCCACATAGTTATTGGGCATTCTACCCCACCGTGACTGAGTTAACAAACATGCATCGGGTTAGTTTGCTGTACGAAAGCAATCATCTAGCAAGTGAAATTGGTTAACCATTGACGGAACGGTAGTGTATTGAACGGCATTAAAATGTGGAACGTTGGCTTAGGTAAATGATTTTACAAAGAGTTATTGGGCATTCTACCCCACAGAGTTATTGGGCATTCTACCCCACCGTGACTGAGGTTATCGAAGATAACCGATGGAACTAAGGTGGGGTAGAATGCCCAATAACTCACTACTCATAGGACCAGGCTCTGGCAAGTACCTGGCTCGCCACGTAAGGGACCAACAAATATCACTGGTAAATAATGAGTGTAGAATATGCCTCTGCGCACCGTTTTCTTTTTTAATGTGTGTATAAACCGTCTATTCCGTCCTATTCGAAGAGATTACAATGTACCAGCTACATAAGTTTAAATAGGCAATGATTGTATTATCTCTGCAAGATCCTGATCGGTTCTTTATCAAAATAATAAAATCGGTTCATTACTTTCAGAGACTACTAACAAACAAATCGTTAGATGCTTATAGATAGTAGGTATAGATTTAAGTTATGTCTATCAAGTTCAACACCACACCATTTCACTCCGTTACTTGCAAGTTGTTCCTTATATAAAGTTAATACTATTCGGTCGCCGTGCGCCGAGCCATCGACATCTCCTGATGATGCCCCTGGTTGGGGGCGAAACACGTGTCGAGGTTTTTTATTATTTTTTGCACGATAACACAACTCTCATATTTATTCTATTTTCCAAATTATTTCTCTATTCTTTCGGCCTAAGTGGGATTGGAGGGCGGACTTGTGCATGAATAAATACGAGAGTTGGGTAATTTGCATGTGGCGGAATATTGCAAAGTAGTTAGATTTATTTTATTTTATTTTTTTTATTTGTTCCTTATATAGTTTTATGAGGACATATAAACTAATTTGTCCTCAAGTGGGCCAATAATCTTGTCTTTCCGCACACTTTCACATGGACAGTGTATAATATGCTTAATACTAGCTTGTTTACTAGAAGCGAAAACTGGAAATTGTTTCGGTAAATATAGGGAAGCATTAAACACGCTCGGGAGAAGGCTGTAGTGTCTACGGTGTAGAGGCTTTAGAAGTGGAGTGAGGACTAACAAAAGATAGGTGGA